>PVJD01003290.1:0-167891 GCA_004026545.1 Mormoops blainvillei | reverse complement strand
ATGTAATCCCATCTCTGCTCTGTCCCTCTGTGCCCCTCTGCTGCTCCCTTTATCTTCCAGCACTATACCTCTGACACCCCAGTGGTTACGACATTCTGCCATCTATCTATATAGGAAAACTGATTGGGATGTCCTGGCTTTCCTGTAACTTTCAGGTGAACTGCTCTTATAGTGGATAGATTTAATGTTCCCTCGGGGGGCCAGCCGACCCCAAAAGTGGGCCACTCTGTATTATAAAATGTCTCTAATTGGCCCGCATCAAGTGATGGGTCTTACCCTTTAAATTTGCTGAAATTCTGCAGCATGCAATCTAAAATTGTAGAAGGTCCGCCTCCCATGGCTTCCCTCCCGCACGGCGCAGACACACAAAGGGTGGGGGCACTCGCTCGTCCGCCTGGCCTGCTCCCTCTCGGGACGAAGTCGGTCTTGGCTAAGGTTGCCCCAACAGAATTCGGGGTTAACTGTCAACCGTTATGCCGTATGACCTGACACAGGAACCGCAGGTTAGGACCCACTCTTGCTCCGTAGGCTAGCGCCCGAGGAACCACAAACACAGACACACTTAAGGCACTTTCATTCAGAGGCTATTCCGTTCCCTCCCTGAGATCAACACCCAAGAAAAACAGACACAGACACAATTAAATTTACTTTCAAACATTCAGACCTATTCAGTTCCCTCCCCGAGTGAGGGTCAGATGAGGGACTCAAATCCCTCCCAGTTCCCTCCCCAAGTGAGGGTCAGATGAGGGACTCAAATCCCTCCCGGTCTCGGGTCTGGTCTCCAGGGCACTTAATGATGCGGCGCCTTCCGATAGATCGTGCTCTGAAGCCCTCACTTCCAGGCGAGAGTCGGGGGGTGGAGTCCGGAGTCCCACTGGTCGGGGCCTGAGAAATCTCCGCTTCCCCGGTCCCCAGCCGGGTCCCTGGGCGTCTGTCCCGTCCTGCCCAGCCGGGGCCAAATCGGCCCGAATGTATGTAAGGTCGCTTCGCGGTCAGGGAACCAAATGTTACAGAAAAATGAAGCGATCAGACACTGAGGGGTTAGGAGCACGATCTTTATTTACGTGCAGGGGCCCAGAGGAGACAAACTCCAAATTCTGAGCCCAGAAGAATGGCCCCGCATTCCTTTTATGCTGGGCTAAGCAGGGGAGGGTATTGGGAGGAGTAGTATAGATTTGGCACCAAGGGGCTTACAGAAGTGGGAGAGAAATATTTACAGCATTAGTCAGGGCAGACAGCGTCTCAGCCCCTGCAGCAGGGTAGATAACATTTCACTTCGTCCTTGGTGTCGGCCCTGACTCCCTCCACAAAACTACCGAACGGGAAGCTGAGCCGAGGGTACTAAGACCTCGGTTATGCGTCCCCAACAAGTAACAGTGTAATCGGAGATCAATCGTGGAGGCAGCTCGGCTGGCCTCCCTGGAACGTTTTACCCGGCGTGCCGGAGAAGACGGTTTTGAGGCTTTTTCCCCTCCAAATACACGTGTATTTGGAGGGGAAAAAGCCTCAAAAGGCCTTCTGCCGCGCTCCGACTGAGCATTCAGGGCATGCATTGCCATGAGCACACTGGGCTAGAATATACGGGGAGCGAGTCTGGGCAGCGGCAGCAAAGGTTCTCTCCGCAGATTAAGGCAGTTAGGTAGGTCTAAGCCCGCCAGCAGGGCGTGTTGGGAGGGATTCATCTCCGGATCTAGAGCTAGGGAGACCCGTCTGAGCCATAAATCGAAATTTGTGAGTCGGTCTGATGCGGGTGGTGCTGTGACACGTCACAGAGAGAGCTAGTGTAATGGAAGCCGAGCAAAGCCCCCCGGAACTGGCTCATGCGATACATCAGCATGAAGGGCTTTGAGCGAAAAGACAAGGAAACGGGACAGAGGAGAAGGGCCACATGTTCGGGAACCTTGTACAGCCGATGACTTTTAAGGAAGCAAAGAAGCGTTGTCCGCTAAAGCGGCCATTGTCCCTTTAAGGGCCCACCGATGAGGACAGTGCCCGAAACAGGGGAACGGGATCTTCCTGCAACAACTGTTACAGAAAAATGAAGCGACCAGACCCTGAGGGGTTAGGAGCATGATCTTTATTTACGTGCACGGGCCCAGAGGAGACAAACTCCAAATTCTGAGCCCAGAACAATAGCCCCGCATTCCTTTTATGCAGGGCTAAGCAGGGGAGGGTATTGGGAGTCGTAGTATAGATTTGGCACAATGGGGTTTACAGAAGTGGGAGAGAAACATTTATAGCATTAGTCAGGGCAGATAGTCTCTACACCTGCAGCAGGGTAGATAACATTTCATTTCGTCCTTGGTGTCGGCCCTGACTCCCTCTACAGAAGTATGCTCTATTGCGAGCCAAATAATAAGTCAGTTATAGAGTTTAATTTAAATTGTGAGATGGTCTGGTGTTCACAGCAGGAAGAATTTTGTTCATTCGAACTTCAAGAACTCTCAACTAGGAGGGTGAACCCCAGAAGTCGTATCTAAGGGAAAGCCACTTGGGTTTTCTCAGTCATTAGTGTGATTGGGCATGAGTCCAAAACGGGAAGGATGAATCTCAACTTCCTCCTCACTCAAGTAAGCAAGTGATTTAACCCTTTGATCTCATTTTCTTCGACTGTAAAATGAAGAAATGACTATATACTAGGTTACTGTGAGTGTTTTTCCTATGTTTATTGATAATTTGAATTATTATGCATTGTCTTACATTTACTTATTTTTCCCATTGGGATTTTTGCTCAATGAATTAATAATATTATCCTTTTACAAATAATGTATGAACTAACTTAAAAATAAATTTGTTATTTGCCTTTTAACTTTGTTAATGATTATTTTACCGAGTGAAGTTTTTCATTTGATATAGCCAAATATGTTGTTTTTTAAGATTTTTTCAATAACCTTTTTTAAGGTTATATTAAGTTTCTCATTAACCAGAGATTCAAAATCATATTAAAAGCAAGATGGCTTGTCAAGTCAAGAGTAATAATACTTTATACAAATTATCTTCTATCTTTGAATTAACTACAACTCACTCATGTCTTTTAAGATATTTTTATTATAAAATTATAAAGTGTACAGTATAAGTAAAAGTGGAATGACATAGCATAAAGGGAAAATTATAATCACCACACTGATAACATTTTGGTTTATTACTTTACAGTCATTTTTATTTGGGAAAAATGCCATTGTATGATATAATTAGCAATATATATTTGGTCCCTACCTCCAGTTCCTGACACAGAATTCCTAAAACCCTTGGAATTTTCGAAGTGATAAGGATCCTAGAAGCATCGCTTGTTCTAATATTTGGTCTTTGACTGAAATTCTTGACATAAGAGCCTCTAAGACCCCTGGAATCTCTGGGTGATTAAGGATGCCTTTTTGTATGCTAATCAGATGACTGGAGGCTAGAGGCACCTAGACAGTTTTAAGTTGGGAGTTAGTCACCAGAAATACCAAGGCAGAATTTGAAGGTTGAACTTTTATCCTTATCTTCAACCCCTGGGGAGAGGGAAGGAGCTGGAGGTCAGTTAATCATGAATGGCCAGTGATTTGATCAATTATCCTAAGTAACAGGACCTCCATGAAAACTTTAAACAACAGGGTCTGGAGAGCTCCTTGGCTGGTGGACACATTAGGTGTGGGAGGGTAGCGTGCAAGGAGGAGGCATGGAGTCCTGTGCCACCCACCACGCCCAGTGCCTTGCTCTGTGCCTCTCTTCCATTTGACTGTCTCTCCAGTCAAAGCTGTACAGCTCTTCCAGCTGTATCCTCCATAGTAAACCAGTAATAGTGTGTGAACTATTTTCCTGAGTTCTATGAGCTGACCAGAAGAGGGGGTTGTGAGAACCCCTGATTTTAACTGGTCAGTCATAAATTCAGGAGGCTTGGACTTACAACTGGCATTGAAAGTGGGGGCGGTCTTGTGGGACTGAGCCCTTAATTTGTGGGATCTAATGTTAACTCCAGGTAGATAATGTCAGAATTGAATTTTAGGACACCCAGAGAATTAGTGAGTATGGGGTGGGGGGAAAAAAGACACACATCTGGAGACTAAGAAGTGTCATGATGTCAGAGAAACAGGTTTTCTTTCAGCTACATATAAAGTTATGGTTGTTTATATGGATACTTGCCTGTTGAGCGGTTTACAGGAAGCAGCACCTTCTCAAGTATTAACATACACAACTCATGTAGGACTTCAGAATCATAGACTAAAACATTTGAAAAGGCTCAGAATCTCTAATACAGTGTGAGAAAAATCCAGAATACCAACTATATAGCATTGAGGTAATTTGCAAGTACACATTCTCAAATTTCTCAATAAACTTGGCACAGGTTTAAAGCCTTAAACGGCCTGTTCTTGGATGGCTTCACTTTTATTACCCTTGGAGGCAGCTGGCCACTCCTTTGGTCTTGACCCAGGATCACTGTCCTTTCTTGCTAGGCCTACCATATCTCAGGCCTCCTCTGAATTTTACTTTTATACATTTCCTACCCCCTAGAGAGCCAGGCTCCTTCCCAGCCTGGGGCCTAAGTCGCACTCATATGGAAACTATTCCAAGTGGGAGCTGCGAATTTTCTGACCAAACTTCCTCTGGAGCCTGGGCAAGCAAAGGCACAATTTATCAGAGCTAAGCATCTTCCCATAATGAATACGTCTTAGATTTCTCTAAATTATTTCACTTTTCTCCTCTCTTCTTTCTGTGCTTCACATTTTTAAAAACTTGTATTATCCTCTTCTTAGCTCTCCTGATCACATACACCGAAGGATTCCCCGACCACCACCCTCGACTCCAAATCCCATCATTGTTTCTATCGATATGCCCAAGCTCAAAATGCATCCTTGGACTCAGACATTTGAACCCTTATCAAAGACACAAAATGTGGAGAATTACATTTCCCAACTTAAATGTGGATTTGTGGCAGATTTGTGACAACCATGTGTAAGAAACATGCCTAAGGATCACACAGATTCCTTTTTCTGTCCTTTTTCTTTATACAGAGAAACAGAAATGCCCGAGAGGTACTACATTCCTGGGAAAACCCAAAGGCCAAGTACTGACTTGTGTGGGAGTTTGACAGCCCATTCTTTGACTCAAAGTGAAACAAATCTGAGATGTAATTTATGAAGTACCCTATGGAACCAGTCTGAGGCTGAGAAGTCACCTGAAATTTCTCCACTTGCTTGTTTTCTCCCCTTTTTTCAGTCCTGCTTTCTCCATTCCCTTACCTGTTTTTCTCAGGAGCACATCTTTAATAAACCTCAAATGTTTATACATGAATCCTCATCTCAGGTTCATCTTCTGAAGAATTTAACCAAAGAGTTCATACCATAAAAAATGCCAACAGTAAATTACAATCAATCCCCTGAATTTTGCAAATCTGATCGTTCCAGATTTACCAAAATTTGGAAGGAGACAGTTTGTACCTCCATTCTAGCCCCAGAAAATCTAGATATAAAATTCTCCCATGCTAATTTTTTATATTGTATTATTTTCTTGGGTGATAACTTCCTTTAAAACTCATGTCCAATTACATATTTTTAAGAATCAAATTTACTGTGTGAGTTTTATTATTTAGTATCAATTTCCCAGAAAAAGGAAGGATAAAATTTGTACATATATTAACCTGAACACAATCCTTTGAACTGAGTCTTTGCTCTGAAATATTCTGGATTGTTTTTCTTTATACCACATGGTGTAGAAATATGATCAGTTACAGAAGCCATTTCAAACAAATGGCTTTGGTATAAGTCAAACTCTAACACATTTCCAAGTTTATTATATAATATTTAAATTTAACTATTTATATAATATTTCATATTTTCATTTTTTACTTAATATTCTATTAAAGTTTTTTATATTACAAACATTTTCAAATACATCAAAATCATATTAACTAACACATATTTTTATGGTAAATTTTATTTTTCTGAACTATGAATATAAACATTAGAAACATTTTTAAATCTAAGTATAAAAAATCTGGAAGGAAATATACCAGAACATTATATTTATGTTGGAATGCCTTTTTCTCCTTGTGTATATACATATTGGAAAGATTTTATTTATTTATTTTTAGGCAGAGGGGAAGAGAGGGAGAAGGAGAGGGTGAGAAACATCAGTCGTTTGCCTCACATACACACCTCAACTGGGGACCAAACTTGCAACCTAGGCAGGTGCGCAGACCAGGAATCGAACCAGCAACCTTTCGCTTTGTGGGATGACACCCAGCCAACTGAGCCACACTGGGCAGGGCTCTCCTTGTCTGTATTTTTGAGATTATTATAAAAATATTTTACTTTCATAAGGATAAATCTTAAACACAATATAGACAATAAAATCAAACAAAATAGAAATATTTAAAAGCAAACCTTCCTAAAATATGTAACTTTGCATAATTTTGATAGATTTTTAAAGACATCTTCTACACTAGTCCATAAAGCACAATTCTAGATTATGGTTGTTTATTGAAAATCACAAGCTATGCTTCCTCCACCTAATTGACTAATACTAGAGCACAATTCACATATGCTAAATAAATAATATTTTATGGTAAAAAATGTAGCTTATATTTAGCTTTGCTTTCATTAACTGATTAAGCAAGATATTTTGCAATGAGCATCGCTAGGATATGGGGAAGGTTTTTTGGTACTTGTAGGACATGCAGAAATTCAAACTTCATATTTACATGTAAAAACCCCAATCAAAAAAGGCATAACTACTTACATAAGCAGATTAAACATTAAACAGGAGGAAGATATAAGAATTTAATATTTGTCTTCCTTGAATGTAAACATCAACATAATAATGATTTATGTTTGAGATTTATACTTATCATCAATTGGCTATCATTTTACTTATTTAGTCACTGCTTTTAAAATCACAGTTCTAAGGAAAGTTTTTAGTGTGGAAAGTGCTTTACATACTGCTGAGTACATTTGACTTCAATTCCAGACTCCTCATTCTTCAAATGCAAACATGACTTAATCCATTGGAAAGACTATAGAGGCTTATGGAGCTAATTTAAGAAATAGAACACTTCTACTGAGAAAAGGGTCGTGTTCTCATATCAACACTAGATAAATAATGACTTAGTGTTGATGCAAAAATTTTAGTCAGTTCTAGGAAAAGTTCCACAATTATTCTTCCCTTAAATTTGTTTCAAATAAATTGAACATGTTACATTTCTATATCGACACACAAAAGAGCGCTAAAATATCTAAAATAGCAAAATATCACCAAACCTTATCTCTCACTCAATTTTCACTCAGTAATCACTGTCACAGCATTTCTTTTGTCCAGCTGTTCTCTCATCCAAAAGCAAAACCATAGCAAGAATGGGCATAATCCTTAGTAACAAATTCGACATCAGCTAAAGCTTCATACAAAAACAACAACGACAACAAAAGGATGATTTAACATGAGACCGGCTACCAGAGAAAGATATTCTGGACAGTCTGTCTCACAGGTCTAAACACTACAATAACTGTCAGGGTGTTATAGACTCTTCTGGATTCAGGCTAACTGTGGCTTTGCTTGAAGGCCGTTGCAATCACACAAGCTTGTGATTATTCATGGAGGCAAGTCTTTGATATCATCTACAAAATTAGACCTCTACAACTTTAGCTTTATGGAAAAAGTGAGACAAATTTAGTTTCCAGGCAATGATTTAAGAAGGAAAAATATTTATGAGGTACTAGACGGTGATGTCTTTCAATGCAAGTTACAATAAAACAAATGAGTTTTTCTTCATCTAAGAGGAATTTTTATTGATTAAAATTAAATACATATATATAAATAAACATGTACATTAATGAGGTATTCGAAGGGAGAATTAACATTTTAATAACATGTAATTAATGATGTCTTGCATGAAGTCAAAGCAGGAAAAATCAGAAAAAAACCTCTGAATTGAGAAAAGGCAGGCCAAAAATGTCATCAGTAATTATTTTGGCTGCATTAAGTCTAAAGCAATGAAAAAGGTGTCAGTGTTCTTCCACAGAACACATAGGACTCAATATAATTCTTTTCTTTAATTCTCATGTACTGCTATGTTTTTATTGCTTTTAGAGAGAGAGGAAGGGAGGGAGGGAGAGAGAAATATCAATGTGAGAGAAACATTGATGTGTTGTCTCCCGTACACTGCAGGACCGGGGCTCAAACCCGCAACCTAGGTAGGCATATGCCCTGATCAGAAATCGAACTCACAGCCTTCTTTTGGTGTATGGGACAATGCTCCAACCAACTGAGCTACCCAGCCAGGCCAAAAATTCAATATAATTTTTAAGCAATGAAGTCTTGGGAAGAATTATAGTAATAACATTATTCTAGTTGCAGTCAGCATGTACATCTGCCTTTGCCAACTTTGTGAAGCAAATAAAAACAAAAACAAAAACTTTTTCTTGAGTTATTCTAGTAGTTTTGATCAGCTATACCTAGTCTATACAAACATAAATTTTTTCCTAAGATATTTTTTCATACCCATTATTTACCAGCCAGTAAACATTTCTTATAAAAGAGGTAACTAAAACAAACAAACAAACAAACAAAACCAACAACAACAACAAAAAAACAGAATTATCTTCTGAAGGGAAGGGTGGGTTCTCTAGTACAGGCTTCCCCCACTAGGTAAGATTGCTAGGAAGCCATCCGTATCAGTGTACCAACTGGTGTTGTTGTGAGAGGCTGCGTTCAGCTTCAGCGAATTTTTTTTTGAAGACTCTTTCAACTTGTTTGCCCATTTCATGGTGGGCAATTTATGAGCACACCTGCCCACACCCCATTGAGTGTCCAGCGGTTTTTGACCAAAAATGGCATGACCTTCATGCCCCTATTCACCCTATCTCACCCCAAGCAACTTCTTTTTTATTTCTCTGGATGAAAAAATTCCTCAGAGGGAAATGTTTCGCTGATGTGGAAGAGGTGGAACAAAAAACAGCAGAAGCACTAAAAGGCATCAAAATCAACAAGTTCAAAAACTGTTTTGAGCGGTAGATAAAATGTCTCGATAAGTGTATTGCATCAAATGAAAGGTACTTTGTAGGTGACTGAAGTATAAACATGTAAGAATAAATGCACAATTTTTATAAATAAATTCTGTTTTGGGCGGGGGGCCCTAGCATTTACACACTGATTAATCTTTCTTATTTCTCAGAAATATGAATGGAATTAGATGGGCCAAAGACAGTGCCAAGCCTTCACCCTGTCTCTTATTTACTAATCACATAAACAAAACACCAGAGATATTTTGCTAGTTAAGAGCAGCACTTATGTTGAAATCCTGCTGCGGGTCATTGCCACAGAGATGAAAATGTAAAGCACCCTGTGGACCATGCATTTCTCTCAGCATGTTAAGGCCCGTTGTAGCGTTCTTTTAGCTTTTTCTCTTTGTTCAAATATGAGCACAAAAGTTGTGACTTTTAGTTCATATATGTTCTTTGCCAACTTCCTTTGCCCTACACCTCTCTCTGCTACTTAGAGATTCACCGCCGATGCCTCTCCCAACTTTCATAGGAGGAGTGTCCTTTATTTCCCTGGCTTCCCACCAACTTTACGCAGGAAAAGCCAAAACAAATAGCACCACTGACAGACATTACAAAATAGCTGTCACTTTGCCAGAAGCTTCAGCAGGGGGTCTCTAGGGGTGAGCTGAGTCTAATATATGAGACCTTGTGAGATCTCCACTGCCTAAGGACTTGTGCTCAGGAGCAGGAAGGGAGAATAATTTCAGGATGACTTTTCTGACTCATTTATGAGCTTGCCCATGACCTTGAGTGTAAAAGAGGTAAAGGCAATGTTCCTTAAAGAGGAGACTGGTAGGTAAATAAGTGGCTGCCCAGTTACACCAGGAAAACAACAGTACTCCAAACGCACTGGGTTCTGGCTGTCCACTAAAAACCCATGGGACTATATTTTTCAGGAATGCAGGACTTCACTAACAATGGAAAACCATTGGAGGGCTTTGAGGATTGAAACCGGCAGACTGAAGGGGACAAGAATGGGAGTGAGGAGATGAGTCCAGAGTCCGCAGTGTTGGTACAGGTAAGAGAAGCTCGCAGCTTGGTTTAAGGTGCTGGCATGTGGGCCATGGATCTAAGAAAGCAGTGTTCCATTTTAGAAGAGTTTATCTGAGAACTTCTTTGTGGCAATAACCATGTAGCAGAGCTAATTACAAAGGCCAGTTCTAATACCCCAAAATACAACTGTGCCATCTACATGTAACAGTGTGCCTAGTAGCTCACCTCTCTGTGCATCAACTTTGTCTTCCATAAAATGGGCTAACAGGTGTACTTACCTTATGAGGTTGTTTTGACAATTTAAGGCATTAATACATGTAAGGCTTTTAGAGTTTTGCATATAGAAATTATAAGTACAGGTATTATTATTAACTTTCTATTTTCTATGCCAGAGTGAGAAATGGGAGGGCATAAATCAGCTTTTCAGACTTTACATTAAATCATTACATTTTACATTATAATGCAAAAAGAAGGTAAAAATACCATTTTGCTTTCCTCCATTGGCAAATGTTAGCTGATCTATGATGAGCCAGTCCTACTTGCTGACTCCAGTTTTGCAGCACAATGAAAGTCTCTAGTAAACCACATTCAGCTTAGCTCTCTGCTGATTTCTGTCCTCAGAGTCAAAACACAGGAGTCTTTGAAAGACACAAGCAAGGTTTTGTTATTCTAGCAGAGTTTTCCCTGCAAGGAGAAGTTAGCATATTCCTTCCCTTCTCTCCTTGCATCCTAGGGAATCTCTGACAGTTCCTGTCTCTCCTGCAGGGCTCCAGCTCTTATTGGAGAGCATGCCCACCCCTGGTCCTGGCCTGCAGCAACCACTTGCCCACCTCTTATCACGGAGTTCGCTCCAGCCTGTGCCCAGCTTCTGGTTTCCAGTCACCACACATTCATCTATTGTTCTTCCAGTATGAACAGCCTTCAACTAACTGATAGGGAAACTCAAGAGCTGAAAAATTTTAGCTTTAATTTAGACGTAATAGGCTTGGTAATGAATGCATGTAGAAAACTATTGTTCCAGGAACTGGAGTTTATGACCGGACCTACCCTGACTCCAGGAGACCCACAAACAATTCCATCTTTGTGCCCTAGGATGGCTGCAAGCAATCAAGATGGTATCTGAGTCATTGTGCTCAAGGAAGGGAACTTCCACAGACAGGACGCAGATAAAGAATTACTAATCAGCAGATGAAAGGATGCTAGGAAAATCACGGGACTGCAGTTTTTATCTGATTAACATTTTCCCTGAATTCCAAACCCCTTACCTACACTTTTCTTCTCCTTATGAAAAAGGTCAGCTTGAGATGACATGTAAGATGGCCTTTTAGGGTCCATAACTGCCATCTTCTCAGACCACTGGACTTCTTAAGAAAGTGCCCATAAAGATTCAACCCTTGTCTCTATTTACTGGCTCTGGTAGTGACAGGCTGCATGAATACTGCCTTTTCTGGCTACTTATTCTGGCGACTCCTTCTGGGAAAGCTCTGGGACTCTCCAGGAAGCCTGGGTATTTGGTGGGGAGTCCCATTGGCTGCCTGGACTAGGGGGCCCCTGGATACAGATTTGGAGACTCCCTAGCAGCTGCCAAGTGATTTAACTTGGGGACGCTGATTCTCTGACTCTCAGCACTACCCACTTTTGATTGCGTCATTGCACTTTATGGTTAAGGATTACAGTCTCAGATTACAATTTAGATTGGTCGTCAAGAATTAAGGTGCCTCCCGGTTTGGTTTGTGGGATATTACAGATCTCTGTCTGGTAGAATTGATGGGGGAGAACCCTTTGGGGTGAATTTTGGTTGACTGGTCAACCCATGCTTATAAATCTATGAATAAGAAGGAATGGATTTTTTATTGTAATAGTGTTTTGCTTATGTATAATCTGGGCTCTAGAGAGCACTGGTTGCTGAATGGGTCTTCAAATTACTCTACTGGAATTAGAGTTGTTCTGTCAAAGATCAGGGAAATGGGACAAAATACGTTATGTGCAAGCTTTTATGACTTTACATAATAAAGCTTCAAGATAAAAAAAGATTAAATTAAAGATTAAAAAGAAATAGATCAGGGGTTCAGGAAAAAGGGAATTTGCTTGTGGTAGCAGAATATCAGAAGAGGGGAACCAGGAAAATCTAGATGTTTTGGCTGCTGCAAGCATGGTCAGGGTTCCCATGGCCCCTCCCGCCCTGGGGGGTCTCCCTCCTGACTTGGCTAATAGAGTGGAAGGAGGTAAGCCTGAACTGGTCTCTCCATCCTGAACCCATCAGAGAACCAAGCTGTGTGGAGGACAAACTCCTACCCAAGCAGAGCAATACCCAGAGATTTCTGGTGGAAATAGGTCTGGAGGGCTAGTGCGCTGCATACTATTGGCCACATACTCCATTTTCCACCGCAAATCAGGGAAACTGGAAATCCTTCTTATAGGGATGAACCTACTAAAATGACTGACTTTACATCGTTCAGTTACATCAGTTTTTGCCACCTACTATCCCAACGAGGCAAACACACAAGCCTTACTAAATATTTTGCTTACAGATCGTTGGTATGAAATAAGGCAAATGAGAGGCGTGGAGGCTGTACCCAAAAATTATCCAGCTGGGGCTCCTGACTGCACTAAGGCAGTATCTGTCACTGAGCCCAGCCGGGCCTTTAATGAGAATAGTCTTCCTCCCTTAGAGCATCGTAAGAGGTGCATCCTTGAGGGACTGAAGAGAGGAGTCCCTAAGCAGAAAAGTCTGAATATGGTACAGGCGGTACAACAAAAGCCCACAGAGGACCCCTCTGAGCTTCTAGAAAGAACCTACCAGTCCCATAGAAAATATACTGACTTGGATCCACTAGCCCCTGAAAACATTAGAATGGTGAATATGATCTTTAACTCTCAAAGTGCACCTGACATGAGGAAGAAACTTCAGAAGTTCGAGAGAGGAATAGGTGGGAATCCTTCCCAATTTGTAAACCTTGCCTCCAACGCTTATGATAACCGAGAACAATAACTACAGCAATGACAGCGAGGCCCAGGCAGCCGCCATTTTCTGGAAACAGGGCTCAGGGCAATTCCATCGCCACCATCAATGTGCCTATTGCAAAGGAAAGGGGCGCTGGAAAAGTGAATGCCCCAAGTAAGGGAAAAGGCGGTGTCGGAGTCGGAGAATCTGAGCATTATGCTGGGAAAAGGAAATAGCTCCAGTGATGATTGATGGGGCCCAGGGGCTCTATTATTACAACAGCCTATTAAAGTTAATCCCCGGGAACCTCCGGTAAAACTAACAGCAGGGGTACTAACGGTATACTATTTGATTGATATCAGAGTGACATATTCTGGTGTCAGTAAACCGCTAACTGAGTCCTAATGGCAGGCGGTAACTGTAACTGGAATTTTGGAAGGCCCTGAAAGCCAGTTTTCCTTGAAACCATTAGAATGTGCTGTGGGAGACATGCTTTTAACTCATAAATTTTTATGTATTGCTGAGTGACCAGTTGCTCTTCTGAAAAGGGACCTGCTGTCCAAACTTTGTGTTCAGATCACTTTGTCTTTGGGTCCCTCCACAGCATGCTTGGCAGTTCCTTATGAAGCCATGGGAGGAAGTGAAAAAATGACTCTGGCCAGAAGAAATGGAGAAACAGGTAAACCCCCTTGTGTGGGCTGCTGGAAGGCCAGGGAGGGCTAAGCAAGTGTCCCTTGTTAAAGACGGACCTCAAACCAGGGGTGGGGACTCCCAATAAGAGGCAATATCCCTTTCAGAAAGAGACCCTAGAAATAATATACCCAGTAATTCAGAAGTTTCAGGAACATGTACTTATTCGGCCCCGCCATTCCCCATAAAATATACCCATATTGCCTGTTAAGAAACTCCACTCAAATGAGTATCTGTTCATACAAGATATAAGGGCCATAAATGACATTGTACAAGGCATTCACTCCACTGTCCCAAATCCTTATTCTTTAATGAACAGTATATCCAGAAACAGCCTCTGGTATTCAGTATTGGACTTAAAAGACGCCTTCTCTTGCATTCTGGTTCATGGAGACTCTCAACTTGCTTTTGAAGTTGCTTACTTTTGAATGGCAGGACTCAGAATCTTGGGTCAAGACTCAGTACTGCTGGATAGTCTTACCACAAGGGTTCAAGAACTCCCTGATGATTTAGGCAGGGACCCTGAGCCAGGACTTAAAGGATCTATAGCTAGAATGAAGAACTCTGCTACAATATATAGACGACCTCTTAATTACAGGGACATCATTCCAGAAATGTTTAACTAATGTTATAGCTATCTGGGACCATCTGGCACCTGTGGTTACAAAGTATCAGCACAGAAGACCCAGATTTGCCAATAAGCAGTAAGGTTTCTTGGGTTCCTGCTTGAGCCTGGCAAAAAGGGTCTTACTGGAAACAGGAAAGAAACCATAATTCAGGTGAGAGTTCCCAGTACCAGGATACAGTTAAGAGGATTCCTGGGAATGGCTGGCTACTGCTGCATTTAGATTCCAAACTTTGGGCTCAGTACTAAACCATTGTAGGAAGCTCTGAAAGGGTCAGACTATAGCCCTTTAGAATGGACGAAGGAGTGTACTCAGGCTTTTGAGTCCCGGGAGGTGCACCTGGCTTCTGCCGCAACCTTGGAACTTCCAAATCTACTAATTCCTTTTAATTGTACATTCTTGAAAAGCAGGGTGTTTTCCTAGGAGCCCTCACCCAAAGGCTTAGTGACATTCTGCAACCCATCTCATACTTGTCAAATAAACTAGATCGCACTGTCCATGTGTGACCAGCTCCTTGAGAGCTGTGGCAGCCATCTATGAGCTTTAACAGGAAGTTGAAAAGTTTTTCTTGGAACAACCTATCACCATTTATGCACCCCACCAAGTGTTAAGCCTGCTGGAGCAAAAAGGAAATTTGTGGCTCACTGCTGGAAGAATGGGCACGTACCAAGCAATTCTCAACACTCCCTATATCTCCCTCAAAACTGTAAGTTAAATCCTGCCACTCTTCTCCTGGAACCTGACTCAGCCACACTGATGCATGACAGCGCTGAGATCACTGATGAAGTGTATTCTAGCAGAATTGATTTACAGGACCAACCTCTAGAAGAGGCAGGTTAGGCTCTCTCTGCAGACGGAAGCAGTTATACGGACAAAAGGGACAGAAAGGCTGGGTATGCAGTTGTGACTCTTGAAGGAATAGTAGAGGCCAAGACATTGCTGCCAGGAACCTCTGCTCAGAAAGTCGAACTGATTGTATTGAGGGCACTGGAATTGTCACATGAAAAGAGAGTGAATGTGGACCCTGGCTTGAGGTAAGGCACGCTTTCTTAAGTCTGCATGCATGTGTTTCAGTCTGGGAGGAAAGAGGATTATTAAACTCCAATGAAAAGGAGATTAAGCATGCAGCAGAAATTTTAAAAATATTAGAAGATGTGCAGATACCTTTACAGGTGGCAGTTTTGCCCCAGGCATCAGAAAGAGGACACTGAGGTGGCTAGAGGAAACAATCTGGCTGACTGAGCAGCAAAAGAGGCCACTAAAGGGACATTTATAATGCCTTTAGTGCCTATTCTAGACGTGTCACAGTTTGACCCATGATATTTGCAGAATTGAAGAAAGCTAAGAGCTGGGGTTTTGATGAAGAAGATTCCTGCAGTAGATGGAGAAAGAACAAGAAGAGTCACACTGCTTCCTGAACATTTAGTAGAGCCAGTCATGAAGCTTTTGCATGAGGTCACTCACTATGTAAGGGACTCATTAATCACCTACATTAAACCGTGGCTTGTAGGTCCTGGGAGTTCTAAAGCCATACAAAAAGTAATTGCTAGATGTGTTGTGTGCCAGAAAAACAATTCCAAGACTGATCCACATCAAAAGAAAGAGGGGGAAAAAATATACCAAGGACAGTGCCTGTTTGAGGACTGGCAAAGACTTTACCCATATGCCGAAGGCCTGAGGGTGGAAATATTTGTTAGCTGTTTTTGATACCTTTTCAGGATGGGTTGAAGCCTGTCCTACTAGAACTGAGAACTCCTCAGAGGTCATGAAAGCCTTACTAAAGGCAATAATTCCTCCCTTTGGCCTGCCCGGCAGCATCCAGAGGAATAATGGACCTGCTTTTGCTTCAGAAAGGACAGAGAATGTTAGTAAATTTTTAGGAATTGAGAGGAGACTACACACAGCATGGGGACCTCGGGTTTCTGAGAGGGTAGAAAAGATAAATCACACCTTGAAGAAAAATATAGCCAAACTGTATCAAAAAAACTCATCCCCACTGGGATCAACTTTTACCTGCTAGAGGTAAGGGTGACTCCTTGAAGTGGGGTTCCACTGAGTCCTTATTAAGTTGTACAATATTTAAGTCAGACCTTAGATATAGTTAACAACCTTGCTTGTATTAGAGACCTCTCCCCAACAGGTTCGCTACATTCCTTTGAGCCTGGAGATGAGGTGCTACTGAAGACTTGGAAGACAGGATCTCCAGAGAGCCACCTAGAAGAAAAGTGGACTGGACCTTGGGACATGCTCCTCGCCACCTCATCCACGGTGAAATCGGCAGGAATAAAACCTTGGGTTTATCACACTGGAGGAGTAAAGAAAGCAATGGAAGAACAATGGACCACTGAACCACAAGAAGACCCGAAAGTCATCTTTCGAAAACAATGACATAGTTTTTTCATTACTTTTTGTTTAACCCCATGTTATGGGGAACGTATTCCTTTCAAATGAGGTAAAAATATTTAGGTATATTTAGCAAAAAGTGTTCTAAACTTTTCTGACTTTTGTCATGCAGGAAGAACCTAGGTTGAACAAACTTTCAATTTATGTCTTGTAGATGATTGTACTCCCCTGGAAAGCTGTCAAAATTATACTTTGTTTCAGCATATCAATAAGACCATAATCTACTCTGATGTTTATAATTGGGGATCTGCAGTAACTCTAGAGGACAGGGAAATATTTTCCTTAAAAACCACTAATGTAGCCCCAGCTGGAGAGTGAGCAACTTTTGTCAACTGTACTAAAAACTTTCATGCTTTCAGCAGATGTGGAGATGAGTTGCAACACCGCCATAATGTACCTTATACCTTTGGTCAGGCCAAATGGCCTGCAGGATGGTTTCTAAGATGTGAAAGGACTGTGTATTTCCATGTGCTAGCAAACACCTCTGGGGGACTTTGCTGTCTAGGAAGACTGACGGTGCTTATGCCTCAGAAGTCCCACACCACCCGGGCTCCTTGGTAAGTGTCCCTTGCACCTGACCTTTACAGTGAGTTGTACCTCTTAAGCCCTGCCGAATACATATCTTTGACTATATTTATAGTGCCAGTCATGGTAACCTCTTTGCATATAGAAATAATTTGATTAGCCTGCACTATGGTAAAAGCTTTGAGTGCCACCTCTCAGGCCATTAGTGCCATCAGTCAGGAACTAGGACAAGTTAGAGAAGTGGCATTAGGAAATCACACAGCTATAGACTACCTCCTTTTAAGACACAATCATGGATATGAAGAATTTAAACGATTCTGCTGTTTCAACTTGACATAATTCATAGCTCATAGAGCATCAAGTAAAGCAAGTAAAAGAAGTAGTATCCAAGGTAAAAGAAAGAGAGGAATTCTTCCGTATCGATATGTCTAAACTAACCTCCTGGCTGCCTAGTATTACTGGTTTTAGGGAGGCATTTGTTTTCATTCATTTCATCTTTTTCAGTATCATAGCTTGTTGCATGCAATGCACCCCTTTATGCGGATCTGCAATTAAGGGTATTCCCAAACTCACCTTTGAGATTTTCTATTGCTAAGATACGTGCTCAACAGCAAAATGATTACTTCCCTACAAAAGTAATCCCATAAAACTAAGATAGTTTAGACTAACAGTGGAGAATGATGGGGGAGCTCAAGAGTTGAAAATTTTTTAACTTTAAGTTATAGATAATAGGCTTGGTATTATAATTAATGCATGTAGAAAACTCTTGTTCCAGAAACTAGAATGCAAGACCTACTCTCTGTGCCTCAGGAGGACTGCAAGTGATTAAGACGGTGTCCGAGCCATTGTGCTCCAGGGCGGGAACATCCGCTCAAGGACTCAGATAAAGAATCGCTGGTCAGCAGATGCAGGGATGCTAGGAAAATCTCTAGACTGCAGCTTTTATCTGATTAACCTTTTCCCTGAATTCCAAACCCCTTACCCACACTTTTCTTCTCTTTATAAAAAAGGTGAGCCTGAGATGAGATGTAAAACGATCTTTTTGGTTTTTTGAACAGAATATTTTTTATTTCAAATCCTTTCAGCCAAGACGGTCTTTTAGGGTACATACCCACCCACCATATTCTCAGATCACCAGCCATCCAAAAAAGCACCCACGAAGATTTAATCTTTGTCTCTACTTACCAGTTCTGGGAGTGACAGGCAGCGTGAACGCTGACTTTTCCGGTTTCATAACCACCGTTGTTTAGCTTCTTTGTGTGCCATCACCTGGGTGATCAATTTCCTGTATTAATTCACTCTATCTGAAAGATGGAGGATAGCTCCTGTTTTCCTGGCTGGCTGCTAAATGATAAAATACTCGTGGAGTTGGTAAAGTGGAACACTTCACACTGGCAAAGGTCAGAGCCCACTGTTTACTAAATTACATAAACATTTGAAGGCAGGAAATTTTATCTACCTTGAGGCTTCAGAATAATTTAAAATAATGATTAAACTTTGGTTGTAAAGATAATAACTGCTTATTTTAGAAAAATAAACACAGAGGCGTAAAAACTCAAACTCTTGTGTTGGTTCCTATTCATGTACTTCTCCTATATTGTACTTGTACTTCACCGTAATATTTTGGGTGGGGGACAGGATTTGAGCTTTTTAAGGTATTGTAGGGAGAGCAAGTTAACATTAATTATATTATCGCAGAGCTTAAGGGAGACAAGAAGAAAAGGAATGAGGATCTATTAATCAAGACTCATTTGACCACTCTCCTGCTGAAAATGAAGGACCAGCGGAAAGCAGTGACAATGACTAAGGAGGAACAAACAGGCTTTGTAATCCAGGGCCTCCTGCAAGCATGAAACAAGAAAGCACAGAGGGAGAGAGACAAGACAGCTCCTGCCAGAGGCAGAAAAGATATATTCCTTTGATAACACACTGAAACATCCCACTTCATATTCACCTTAATTCCCAAATAATTTCTCTTCAAAGACTTACCTCTTGAACTATCTCTTTTTCTCCATGAACACAGAGCACAGTTTGTATACTGCATTTAAGAATACCAGGATGTGCTCATGTGACTTTAATTAAACCTTACAAATCAATTATACCCTTCATAGGTATTGATACATTCCAAAGACCGCAAAATATAAATTAAATATTTAAGAATCACTCAATATGAAATAACTTACCTCTAAAAATATAAGATATTCTAGGATTTGAAAGAATGTAAAGAGTTTACTGTATCATTTAGCCAACCAAGAAAGTCTATATGCAAACCAACAACCACTATAAATTAATCTGTACAAATCATCATTAAAGTGTATTTACTCAATTTCTCTTTATTACTTGCTTTCTTGTTAGTCAGTGTCTATTTTATCATCTTAAATTTTCAGGGAGTGATCAAATATCAAATGGTGACCTTGTTCTCAAAAAGAAGAACTGCTACCTTAAGTTTTACGGAGGCTACAGACAGCCCATCTTCTGTGCTAGAGGCCAGGGAAGAGCGAGGTAAACCCCCTGTTGGTGGGGCAGAGTTGGCAGCTCTCCCTTAGTGACTGAATTACAAAGCCCAGTAGCTGTGCAGTTTCTTATTGCAACAGCTTTAGTCTTGTGAAGCACATTTGAAGTGTCCCATTTTTTAAAAGACTTAAAATAATCATGTTTTATAGCTTTCTACTATAGTAGTTTAAAATCAGTATATGTTATGAAAGGCTATCTTGGTTTGATAATAAAGCATCAAAAAGCATTACAAAGTTAGAAACAAACTGGCCAACAGATTATTGATAAAATACAAATATGGCATAGGGTGTTGGCCATATTTAAAAGAACCTGGTTTAATTCTATTGCTCTTGTGCCTGAAAAGATACTTGATTTTAAACACTTTCACTTTAATTCCTAAATAGTTTATCTTCAGTGACTGAACTCTTGAACCTTTTCTTCCCATCCATGAGCACAGAGCACAGTTTGCACACTGTATACAATGATACCAGGATATTGTATACATGGCTTTTATTAAATCTTACCAAAAATCAATTATAATAATTAATATTTTCTACTGGAAAGATCTTTCTCTTTTCATTGTTTTCTTCTTTCCTTCTCTTCCTCCTCTTTTCCATTCTCCCTTTCATCCACTTCTCTTCCTTTCCATCCTCCTCTTCCTTCTTCATGTTTATTTAGTATAAACCTGGTCCCTAATAGTCTCTTAGGTTCCAACTCTAGTCCTCATACCCATTCTTTTCCTTCCCTATAAAAGACATCAACAATTTACCTACACTTATTCTTAGCTCCTTAAACTACTTAAAATCGAGACTTCATCACAATTTAAATTTTTAATTCTTATTTGTGGAAATTAGCAACAATATCTCAGTGTCACTAGCAACTGACAAAATTAATAATAGCAATGTTAGAATATTATTAGGAAAGTTCAACAGCTATTGGAAACCAATGATGATGTACTATATCCAAAATATAATGTATTCACTCTACTATTACTATGATAATATTTGTATTCACATAACGAAGTTTCTGAAGATGATCAAAATAAATCTAACAAAATTTGAGTTATTTTGTGATAGACTAGTCAGAGCCACAGGTTCACTATGGGCCCAGTTTGGGCGTCCCTTAAAGGAAATCAATAATTTTACTGTCAATCATGAGAAACGAGGAAACGAAGTCTAGGGGACGGAGGCATTATGATGGGGTGAAGAAAAAAAACTTTGTGGTCTTTTTCTGAGGCTGTGGTCTGTTTGAACTCTTAGCCTTAGAAAGCAATGGAAATTTGGGAGTAGGCTGGAGGGTGAATGGCACTCACCATGTGGAGGCCAGGGAAGAAAGAGCTGAACGCCAATGGGTCTGGGCCTAGAATAGTTGTAAATATTCTATGTTTTTCTTCCATTGCATCATTCTCTACTCTTTTGCTCTTTCTTTGAAAGTTATAGTCTGGTCTCAGTTGTGCAATGAGTAATTAGAAAAAGATTTGTGCCTCAGCATGGAATAAAGGGGTAGTGAGAGCAACGTTTCCTCCCCCGGGCCTGGAATGGGCAGGGAGGCGGGCTCAGCAGCATCAGAGGCAGCCGCTCAGGGAAGAATGAGGAGACCGAGCAGAGGAGCCAAGCGGAGGGCTTGCATTTAAGCAGTCCTGAAGCAGTAACTGGGAACTCTCAGGGGCGGAGGGAGTGGGTTTCTGGCAGACTCAATAGGGGCGCGAACCAGTGTGGTTTGCGTTACATTTATGTCCATAACAAATTTAAAGAAGATTAGAAGTAATTCACAGAAGACTCAGGTAATAGGAAATTATACAGTGAAATCAGTAAACATAATATACCACATAAACAAAACGAAAGACAAAAATCACATGATCATATCAATAGGTGGTGAAAAAGCATTTGACAAAGTGTACCACCCATTTACGATAAAAACGCTCAGCAAAGTGGGAATAGAGGGAGCATACCTCAACATAGTAAAGGCCATATCCGAGAAACCTACAGCCAGCATCATACTCAATGGGCAAAAACTAGAGGTTTTCCCCCTAAGATCGGGAATAAGACAAGGAGGTCCACTTTCACCACTTTTATTCAACACAGTATTGGAAGTTTTAGCTACGGAGATCAGATAAGAAAAAGAAATAAAGTCATCTAAATTGGAACGGAGGAAGTAAAACTGTCATTTACAGATGATATGATAGTGTACATGGAAAACCCTAGAGGTTCCACCAAAAAACTACTTGACCTAATAAGTGAATTTGGCAAAATACCAGGATACACAGTCAATATTCAGAAGCCAAAGGCATTTTTGTACACTTACAATGAAGTATCAGAAACAGAAACTAGGAAAAATATCCCATTTACTATAGCAACAGGAAAAATAAAGTAGCTAGGAATACACTTAACCAAGGAGGCAAAAGACCTATACTTGGAAAAGTACAGAACACTGAAGAAAGAAGAAATTAAGGAACTCAAAAACAAATGGAGGCATATACTGCGTTCATGAATGGGAAGAATCCACATCATCAAAATGTACATACTACCCAGAGCAATCTATAGATTCAATGTAATCCCTATTAAAATACCAACAATATATTTCACAGATTTAGAACAAATATTTAAAAAATTTATATGAAATAAAAACAACCCCAAATAGCCGCAGCAATCTTGAGAAAGAAGAACAAAGTAGGAGGGATCATAATACCTGATATCAAACTACACTACAAGGCCACTGTAATCACTGGCATAAGAACAGACACATAGATCAATGGAAAAGAATAGAAAACCCAGAAATAAACTCATGTCTCTATGGTCAATTAATACCCAACATAGAGGGCAGGACCATAAAATGGAGTAAAAATAGCCTTTTCAACAAATGATGTTGGGAGACCTGGAGTGGCACATGCAAAAAAAATGAAACTAGACCACCATTTTACACCATATACCAGAATAAACTCAAAATTGATAAAAAACTTAAACATGAGCTGTGACGCCATAAAAGTCCTAGAGGAAAACATAGGCAATAAAATTTCAGATATCCCACAGAGCACTATTTTTGCTGATACTTCCTCTAAGGCAAGGGAAATAAAGGAAAAAAATAACTGGGACTACATCAAACTAAAAATCTTCTGCATGGCTAAAGAAAATATCAGCAAAATGAAAAGGGAGCCAACCATATGGGAAAACATATTTGCCAACGATACCTTGGACAAAGGTTTGATCTCCAAAATATAAAAAGAAATCATGCGACTCAATGCCAGGAAAACAAACAATCCAATTAAAAAATGAGCAAAGGCCCTGAACAGACACTTCTCCAAGGAGGACATACAGAGGACCCAGAGGCATATGAAAGGATGCTCAGCATCACTAGCAATCAGAGATGCAAATTAAGACCACCATGAAATACCACCTCAGGTCAGTCAGAATGGCCATCGTTAACAAATCAACCAACAAGTGCTGGTGAGGATGTGGAGAAAAGGGAACCCTAGTGCACTGTTGGTGGGCATGCAGACTGGTGTAGCCACTGTGGAAAACAGTTTGGAATTTCCTCAAAAAACTAAAAATGGAACTGCTTTTTGATCCAGTGATTCCACGGCTGGGATTATACCCTAAGAATCCTGAAACACCAATTCAGAAGAACCTATGCACCCCAATGGTCATAGCATCATTATTTATAATAGCCAAGTGCTGGACATAGCCTAACTGTCCATCAGTAAATGAGTGGATCAAAAAACTGTGGTACATTTACACAATGGAATACTATGCAGCAGAAAGAAGGAACTCCTATCCTTTGCAACAGCTTGGATGGAACTGGAGAGCATTATGGTAAGTGAAATGAGCCAGGTAGTGAAAGACAAATACCATATGATCTCACCCATAAGTGGAACCTAATCAACAAAACAAATGAGCAAAATAGAACCAGGGGCATGGGAACAAGAAACAGGCTGACAGGGACAAGAGTGGAGGGGGATAAGGGAGTAATGATGAGGAACAGCCTAAAGAACAAGTATAAATGACCCATGGACATGGTAAACAGGATGGGGATTGCCTGTGGGAGCAGGGGGTGAGGGGCAGGGCAGGGGAGAGCACTGGGGGAAAATTGGGACAACTGCCCAATTTTCAATGACAATAAAAATAAAAACACACACACACACAATAAAGGAAATGATACAGTGAATTTTATGGATTTTAACTCAACACAGTGTATATTCATTCAATTTTTATGTATAGGAAAATAAAAAAATTATAGACTGTGTTCTTGAGGAATTTACAATCTACAATAAAAATTCTAAATATAAAGAGGAAATCATAAGGGCCTTAAAAGTAACCCAGAATTTTATAGGAGTAGAGAAGAAAAAAAATTCTCAGGTGGTGATTCAGTAAAGTTTAATTTGCTCCTGGAAGTAGGTAGGGATGACATAGTCTAAAGAAGAATCCAGGTGATACAGATCTAAGCATGAAACCCAGTTCCATCATGTACCAGTTAGGATTCGTGTCCAGCTCTGAGCAATGGAAAGCCCAGTGTATAAGTTAACAAAATTCAACTTTAGTCTCTTTAACCAACAAGAATTTCTGGCTTGGTGACAGTGTGGCAGCTCCTGGTACTGTCAATATCCCAGGCTCTTCATCTTTCTGGTCTACCTTCCTTAGTGTTCATCTCTCACCTTGACAGTCCCAAGATGGTTCCTGCTTCACCATGTATCTCAGCCATGCTTCCTAAAGAATGAGAAGGAAGGAGGGGATATGGAAGATGCACACAAATATGTTGTTAAAAATCTCAACGGACTGCTATTTAAGTCTTTTTGGCTAGAACTATGTCAAAAGGCTCACTCCTTGCTATAAGGGAGGTTTGGATGTGCAGTTTTTTGTTTTCTTTTTGTTTTAGTTAGTCATACTGCTAAACCCCTTCCCCCCACCCCCACCCCTGACCTTAACCCCAAAATAATGGTCTGTGAAAGGAAAAAAAATGGATGAAAGAATATTAAGTTGTTAAATACCAGAATGTGCCACTTACCACTTAGTAGCAGTGCAGTCTAGTGCACAAGTCACTGACATTCCAAAATGTCGTTTTCTTCACCTGTTAGTTATAATAATATCTTCCTCGTAGGTGTTTCAGGAGTGACTAGACATTATGTGTTTCTATTCAGGATGTTCAGTGCGTTCCTGACATGTTAGGAGCGCACGGTGAAGTGCAGCTGCTGTTATTGTTTGTTTGGCTGGTTGGTTATTCACTTGGTTGATTAGGAATTGAAGAGCCATATTTCAACAGGTAAATGTTAGAAGGAGAAAATTCAGATAAAGGAAACAAGGTTGCAAAGACGTGGAAATAGAAAAAAATGTGTAAGAAATTGTCCGGTGTATTCAGGAAATCCTGTATCATTTAGGAAGACTGTCATCCATGTGAGAAAGAAAAAATGGATGGAAAAGCTAAAAAGTTAGTTTAGAAAAAGTTAGGTTGGAACTGGGTGATAAGATACGTACTGGTGGTGGGAGCCCAGGGAGGTGTGAGAGCTAGGTGGAGGAGTTTGAACGCCTTGGCAGGCAGCATGGAACCACTGAAGTTTTCAATGCAGGATTAAGTCCGAACTGTGCTTTACAGTAACCACTTTGGCAGCAGTAAGATATATGTACTTGAAAGCTGGAGAGAAATGAAAGCAAGGAGACGTGTAGGGGGACTAATTTATATTTAAGCAAAACATAATCGAAACACATAAATAAGATAGTAGTAACAAGAGAGAAAAAAAGAGATTGGTTCTGGAGTCAGTTTTTGAAGCATTAATTACAGACTTTGGCATCCAGTGGAATATCAAAGGTCAGGGGGAGACGGGGCCAAGGTAGTGAGCTAAGCTTTGAGTTTAGCCAGGGAGAAAAAGGACTGCACAGAAAAGAGAAAGGAGAAAATAGAAAGGGAACTTGAAGGTTGGGGAGGGCATGGAAAAATACGAGACTAGAAATATTTATTCACATAAGATAAGATGTATAAAAATGGTTACATTCTATGAGGTTGTTTAATCCATAAACAGAATTTCCTTGGGCAAATTAATGAATCTGTAACAGCTATCCGCCTAATCCTAGTCAGGCACTACTTTGGCTGTGCTTGGGGTGGGAGCACCCTTGCACACTAACTGCATTAACATAGAAATAGTCCCAAAGTATGCAAATGAGTTTCTGAAGGAAATTCCCACTCCTTAGTTTTCACTCTCATTAGAATGCAAAATTATTACTTTGGAAATATTTGGGCACAGCTCCCCCTTCCTAGAGGCAGGGGGATGAGTTAACTCTTTGGTATCTCTTGCAATATTAAGTCATGTGATCATGGGTTCTGGGCTCAGTTTCAGCAGTTAACGGTCACAAAAGAAACCCAATGCCAAAGCAGACAAGAATCGCTGCTGGAATCAAGGCACTTTGTCGCTTTGAGGAGAGCAGGGTAAGGAACAGAAGCAGTCTATTGACAGAATCGTTGCTTATCATTTTTATCACCAGACATTTTAAACTGGCAGGAAACACCTTTGAAAGATGATAATGCCAGGCAGTTTAGAATTAACAGAGTGCTTTCATCTCCATTTCTGGGATTTTTGGTCATTTAGATGTTAACATTGTATATAGCCTCAAATTATCTAAATTCATTCCTAAGGTGGCAGAAAGGAATACTTTGATTCTAGAAACATATTTTTGAAGAATTATTCTGAAAATGATTTGGTGAAATCTTTTATACAAACAATTCTTTTCAGTAGTCATTAGTATTATTTCAAGTAAAATATTTCAATGAAATATTAGTTCATTTTAAGCTCCAGAAACCCCTTTTTAAAATGTCATATGTGTTTGTTTCCAGTATTTTGGTTTACCTTAAAGACAATAATTTCTCCCTAAATGAATTAACAGGAATTTATTATAGTATTTAATCTGGTACCTGCTCTGCCTCAGACACTTAATTAACACTGATATAGAAAGCAACAAATTTATTATGCTAAATTATCTCACTTGATCAGAACTAAATGGTTTCAAAGTTGTTGTAAGTAAACTCATATTAGAGGGCTGAATGATTTGAAATTATGTTTTTCTCATCTTTTCAAGTTTTATTATATGTGAGGTTACAGACCTCATGAGCTTATGGTACTTAACCAAGAAGTAGTACAAGTGCTAGTCTGGGTATATAATAATATTCATAAATCATCTTATAATAGCAAAAGACTATTTGTGACACATTCCTAAGTTGGGAGCTCTCTGGCATAAAACTAACTGGTCCTCTTGCCCCCTCTGTGTTTGTGGAAGTACTCTCTTAGTTTGTGAATCTCACTTTGAGTTTCCCAGCTGCTAAAGTAAAAATACCTTGAATATATATATGACCTTTCTTGTAGAGTTCTTTTTGACATAATACCAATATGGAAATAGGAGATATCTGTTATAATATTTTCCTACATTCCCATAACTACATATTTTATAGACTTAAAAATGAGGGTTGAGTCAAAGTCATCCAGTTAGAGATTAATTTTTTTTAACACAAAGTCTAGCGTTCCACTCATTGGCTTATCTTTATTACTTTAAAGTCACACTCAGCACGTATCACAAGTTTAAACTTTTTAAAACACAAGTTAGTGTTAATCTCCAAGTCTCAAGGTATCACGCCTTACAAGCAGTTTGCTTAAGATACCCAGTTGCTCAGCACGCAGCACCAAGTTAAAAGAATTCCAAGAACTTGGATTAGGTTGCTTTTAGTAATTCTCATTATGACCTACTAAATTAAATTACCAATTGAAATGCAGCTGAAATAACTCTGTAACGGGAACTTTTATGGCTAATAAAAAAGTCTCAATCTCTAACATTCATCTCTGGAACATTTATTTACACGAAAGGGAATTCTATTTGCTAAGTACTAATAGGACATTTGTAGGGCTAAAATTTTGTTTGAATCCTTTTTAAGAAAATCACAGCACCAAACTCAGAGAAGTGTGGAGTTTGGGTGGGATTCCAATTAGTGCAAGTCCAGTTAGCATCGATTAATAGTTAATGTTATTGATCTTCAGCTACACACCAGAGCCTGAGCAGGGCCCCATCGTGGTCATGATGACATTTAATTCTGCCTCAAACATGGTAGGGAAAGAGTGATAATACCCACTTCACAGATGGTGAAATTTCGGAATTCTGAGACCTAGTTTGGTGTTTTGTTCACAAGCTGAAGAGTAGCAAAATAAGTTGATATTGTCTGCACCTTTCATTAAAGCCCAAGGTTAAGCTAATATGTGATGGAATTTTAGTATTGATCATAAATTGGGTAATGCATTTATAAATCAGGCTGACATTATTTGCAAAAAATTAACTTATACTTGAATAAAAGAAAATTTCAGCTGGGTTGGGGCAATGAAACAGATTATAGAACATTATTTCTACACTGTTTAAATGTCTATTAGACTAAATATTATTTGTAACTAAAAAACAGTTAAAATATAAGAAAATGGTGGCAAATTTGGTTAGATTTCTTTAAAAATCTGGCAATAGTCACTTATTTTAATTTGATGTTGGGTTTCCATAACATATGTGGTGGAAATCAATAATAATAATAATAATAATAATAATAATAACAACAATAATAATAATGGCAGCAAACATATATATTGTACTAATTACATGCTATTTATGTCTTCTATGTATATTAACTCATTTAATCCTCATAACAACTTTTTGAGCTAAAGATTATAATTATACCCATTTTAGAGATGAGGAAATTGCAGCACAGAAAGGCTAAAGAACTTCTCAAATATACACAGCTAGCAATTATACACAATCTAACCAGTAAGCCTCCTGCATATAAGCCTTTAACCCCTACTCTCTATTGCCATACATGCTTGAACTGCCCTGTAGTCTAGTTCAATGACCTCTGGAGTAATATATCATTTTGATACTTGCACTTTGGTAATGAAGTACCAAATTTCTAATCTTTATCTAATTGAGTAATTGGAACACCAAGTATATTCGATTCCGTTCAACATATACTAATTGAAAGTTTGTCATATACCAGATAATTTGCTGGATTCTTAAGATAGGATATATTAGCTACCTTTGTTACAGAACAAAACACGAAGTTCAGCTGCCTGCCACCACAAAAAACCAAACTCGTGAGGCAGGCGTTGGTGCAAAAAGGAAAGAGGTTTATTCACATACCACACAACCTGTTAGAATGGTGGACTCCTGTCTCAAAGACCATCTTGATCCTCCAGCTCAAGACCACAATTCTTAAAGAGATAGGTAGGGGAGGACTTTTTTCCTAACCCAATTATCCTTCTAGCGTTTGGCACACTGGGGGCCCTACCCATTTATCTTTTTAGCTTTCCTTGTGTGCTTAAGCCCTATCCATTCATATATCTAGCTGTGGGGTGGGAGGGAGCTCAGTGTAAGAACCACCCTCTGCTACCATCCTGGTCAATGGACAGGGAGACTCCCCTGACACCCCACTGATTTTTTTTTTTTTTTTTTACAATAACACCTTTCAGCAGCTGAAGTGATAGAAAATAGGGGAAAAAAATTCTTCACCTGAATCTCCATAAAGCAGAGCCTGCCTGTGACCAGGGCTTAATTAAGTACAAATTGTTAATTTAGGAATTTATGATCTCAGTGGACAGGAGTTAGGAACAGGGGAGTGAAAGAAGAATGGTGGAAGAATTAATTAATGGATGCAATAAGTTGGTTACTGTTCTGGTGGACCAGGTATTCTATCCCGTGGGATGTTTTGTAAAAAAGCATCCCAGAATATCTGCTTGTGGGAAGAAAATGCTCATCTCCCATTGG
The DNA here is from genome assembly GCA_004026545.1 of Mormoops blainvillei. Taxonomy (NCBI): domain Eukaryota; kingdom Metazoa; phylum Chordata; class Mammalia; order Chiroptera; family Mormoopidae; genus Mormoops; species Mormoops blainvillei. Next base: position 138,433 of record PVJD01003290.1, on the reverse strand, counting down.
TGAAGGGAAGCCCTGAAGGATTAACTCGTCCACTTTCTGGTTACACTAATTTTGTGTCCAGCAGATTCCCAAAGGAAATCTGCAATGCCAGAGAAGTGCTAAGGCAGGAATTTAAGATGTGGATCTAACTGGAGGAGCTGTCAGAGTGCAACTGCATGGAGCTGGTCAAAGCCCTCAGGGAACTGGTGACCGCTGGCAGCGCTTGAATCATAGGCGAGGCTGATGGCATTGAAAGTTGTACCCAAGGTCTGATCAATGCAACAATGAACTAACATAAGTCAGTCACGTATTTAAGAAAGTGATCTTTGTATTGGTAAAGAAAAAATAAAATAAAGCGGTTTAATTTCAGGTGGGGAGGGTGGCAGAGTAGGCTGAAGTTTAACTACATTGGGCAGGGTGGCCCTCATTAAGATGAAAACATTTGAGCAATGAGTTGAAGGAGGTGATAGAACAAGCCATGCAGATAACTGAAACTTAAAAATAACCAGAATACTATCAATTATTAAGAACTATGGAATAATTTCCTTCTGCAATCTTTTTACTTCAACCTCTGTGGTTGGGGAAGGATTTTAAGTGTTCATTAAAACCTATAAACTAGATTTCAGGTTTGGTTTTCAGGCATTCTACTAACTTATTTTGGTTTATTCTGTTTTTGTTTCTTTCCTGTCAAATAAGGTAGCCCTTATTAGAATAGGTAAGAAATTAAGACTAATATGGCAATAATGCAAAAACTGTATGTTTCCAACCCAGACCTTGACCTTAGACTCCAAACCTACAGATCTAATTGCTGATTTAACATCTCCACTTGGATGTCTAATAGCTTAACTTGTCCTGATATCCCTCCCACCCCAAACGTGCTCAGTTTATTTTCAGTTCAGTACAATTCCTTCTTTTAAGCATTCAGTACCAAAATCTCGGTGCCTTCTTTGATCTTTTTTTCTCTCTCTTAATTTCCACTCCTGGTTTGTTGTCAAATCCTCATGTCTCTAACTTCAAAATACATCCAAAATTTAGCCCCTTTCTCACAGCCAGAGGCTTGGTTTAAGCCACCATTATCTCTCAGCTTTATTACTACAATATCTTCCAATGTTTTTATTCCCCGTCTTTCTCTCCTCCTACAGACTGTTAAAACTGACTTCGATTTATGTCATTCCTCTCATAAAAGTCTCCAATGGCTTCCTGACTCACTGAGAGTGGAAACCAAAGTCCAACTCACCTGTGTAGCCCTGCGTGTTCTGACACCTTATTGCCTGTCTGCCCTCATCTCCCACGCCTTCCTGTTCCAAGCAGATCCACTTCCTGCCCTAAAGCCTTGAACTTGCTATCTTTCTCTGCCTTAAATGATTTTTTCACAGATAGTGGATGTCTAACTCTTTCAATTCCTTCAGGTTTTTCTCAAAAGTCACTTTCTCAGTAAGGCCCTTACCCCTCCCCCTCCCCCAGATTAGCACAATTTTCTCCACCCAAAGCTTTCAGTTACTGGTCTCTGCTTCATTGTTCTTCCGCCTTCCTTATCTCTCTCACTTATTGTGTGCTTCTGCCACTAGCACAGAAGCACCTGAAACTGTACTTAGAACATAATATATGCTCAATAAATTTTCACTAAATAAAAGAATAAACAAATGGTTTCAAAGGCATCCACTAGCCTCTCAGCTAGTTTTTACAATAAAAACCCAAAGGAAAAGAGAATGCTCAGCTTTTGATGGTCAAAATATACTTTTTCAACTAGTCAATAGGCTTGACTATCAAAACTTTTTGGGACACAAAATATTTTGTAAATTTCTTTAGCTTCTGTTAATGTACTAAGAACAAGGTTGAGCAAATTGAGTGGCAGTATTATATTATAGATCATAGAGAAGAGGAAACCTATGATTTTGCATCATTGAGTTTCTTTGGAAAGGAAGAAAGAGCAGAAAGCCTTTCACTCTCAAGAGAGGTGAAATTGGAAAGAAAAGAGAGGCAGAGAAATGTTCCTTCAGACGTATATTATGATCTACTTATACCTCTCAGGATTAAAATTGTGGGTAGTGTAGTATTAGTTAGGTTAAAATGAGAGCCACAAGCAGAAGATTTTTGGCCCCATCTCCTACTTGGTAGCCTGGGTATAGGTTACCATGAAACCAGCCTCACACAGATACTGAGAGGAGAGTTATGTCTGCATTGGGGCAGTGGAGGGAAGTGGTTAAACTGGTGGTTGTAATAAGGAAACCAAAGTACTCCTATAGCAAAGAATTTTGTGTTGGTCACCCAGACCAGGGAGAAAGTGGGAGACATACCCAGAACAAATGGGGGATCTGTAGTGCCATCTAGGATCAACATAGGATATAGTTAAAGGAAAAACCATTAAATCCTAACTTTTCAAAATAAAAACACCATAATTTCCTAGCCATAGATTTCATGGATAAGCACCAACCAGCAAGACACTCAAGGACTGGACCAGGCTGACCAGAAGTTTGAGGTTATCGACTGTTGCAAACCCAAGCGTCAGGCCAGCACAAGGACCATCATGAGGCAATCCACCCCCTCCAAGGAGGACCTTAAACTTTCCCCTTTTTAAACTAGGAGCCACAGGACAAATAGTTTTGATATACAGCTGATCTTTGAACTGACTAAATGTTTACCTAATCAAGTTTCCTTAACTAGAAAGAAACTAAACTAGAAGAAAAGATATACCTTGACTTGGCAAATTGAAATTTTGATCTCTCCCTCAAGTACCCGCGCTGAGTGATTCGGTGCTCAGGAAAATTTTTATCACTTAAAGATAAATAAAAAGCCATACCTTCTTCGCACATCTGTAAAATAATGAATTTTCTACCCTATAACCATAACAGATACATCGCCCTTTACCTCCCTAACAGTTCTGAATTAAAATACTATGACCCATCCAAAAGCTGCCTGTTAGCAGACAGGCGCCCGCCCAGAGCAGATCTGCCTCAGGCTGGCCTGGAGTGTGTGGGTTCTTGACTTCACGTAGGAAAGATTTCACAACACGAGTCCAGATGAGTTGGAGGTTTATTAAGGCTGGGACACTGAAACAAAGGAAAGACTTAAGGTAGAAGAGGTAACAGGAGAGAGCTGAGGCAGTGCTCTGCTTTGGCTCCCTAGAAAAGTTATAGGAAAGGAGTGAGCCAAGTACAGGCCCAAGAAGGGGCATGGGCGTGACCACACTGAGTCTTTGTCCTGAGGGCTTTTTATCTTTTTTCTGCAGGTGAGAATCTTCTGGGAGGGTTTCAGTAGAAAATTCATCAGCTTTCCAGGTGCATTTTTAATATGCTGATGCTTGAAAATGAACTCATAGGAGGGTCTTGGGAATATTCTTTGGTCTACTGTACAGTTTTATCTTGACCCTATCTGGCTTTTAATAGGGTTTTTGTTATTTGTTCCTGCCTTCATCTGTACTTGGTTTAAGCTGGCACAAAGGACATTAATTTGGTTTCTGTTTTCTATCTCCCAGACAAGGGAGAGTTAAGCTATGTATTCTTTGGTTAGGGAGGAGACGTATGAACCGTTCACTCTCAGATGTCCTTGGTTAGGGGAGATAACTCCTTGCAATTCACCACCATGGCTGTGAGTTGCTCAAACTGTTTGGCCTTGTTTAATTTTCTTGTCTCGGTTTCCCCATTTCACTGGCCTAGGAATTTTCCTAGCTTCTTACTATCCTGCCTCACAATCCAACCTACCTAATTCTTCATGTGTTAGTTCACACTGATCATTATAGGGGCAGGTTAAAATTTTAGCCCTGTCTAGGGTGTTAAAGTCTAGACTTCTGAGAAAAGATATGTAGGCAAGAAAAAAAAAATGAGCTTTTATAATGATGGAAATGTTGGCTCCAACATAGTCAGTAGTGTATTAAATATAAAATATATATGTAGAAAAAGGATATGCACATAATTTAATCTACTTTCTCCCATGGTTTCACGGAAATTCAGGACATAAGCCCTGGCAGGTTAGCTCCATTGGTCAGCATGTCGTCCCCACATACTAATGGTGCAGGTTCGAGCCCTGGTCAGGGCACCTACAAGAATCAGTGAATGCATAAAGAAGTGGAAAAACAAAATCGATATCCTCTCTCTCCCTTCCTGTTTCTCTCTAAAAAAAAAAAAAAGAAGAAGGAAAAAAAAGAAAAAAGAAAACAATTGAGGACATACTTTCCTTTATATTAATTATGTGGTCAACCAATATCCAAATCAGAAACTGACACCCTAAAGTGTTTTCAAAAAGAACACCAACCAGATATATGGTTGAGTGACTGCAGATAAAAAGAGTAAACCTAAATATCCCTTAAAAAATGTAATGTTTCTAAATGAAAATACTTTCTTTTAAAACAATATAAAATATCTCATTTTTATTAGCAGTTTCTTCCATTATCTCTATATTTTATTTGGGACACACTAGTTCAACGTCATTTCTAACAGGATCTCCACTCTTACATTGATCATGTAATAAAGTATTTTAACCTGTCATTTTCTTAATATAATTGCTATTTTCAAAATAAAAATAAAGAGCTACATCCTGTTATTGTTTTTGTTTGTTAGTAGCTGATTGAGAAGTGTTTTCTAGCTAAGCAATTAAGCTAATGCCACAGTAATTACTTAAATTATAGATCGGTGCCTCAGATTCACTGGAGAAAACTGATGGTCATGCAGATTTACTGACTAACCAAGAAGAACCATTTTAGCTGTCTAATAAAATCACAGGTTAAAACAGGCAAGAAGAATCGAAATATTGTTTGACAAAATAAAACTTGATCTAGGTATTCAAGTCATTTAAAACACTATAACCAGTTTTAATGTATATGTCAAAATAAAAAAACATTCTATAAGAAATCCAAAGGTGATATACACACACACACACACACACACACACACTTTATCATTTCCCCCACGTGCTATTTACTAAAAATAATTAGCTAATTTTCCCCACAGAAAAGTAAGTTTTAAAAAAATTTGTTTTCACTGCTAATAGTGCTATCTAGTTATTATTCCTACTGACATATTCTACACTCAATTATTGATAATGTTCTCACTTTTTTCAAGTACTAGCCCTAACTTACCCAATTACAGTTGCTCCTGAATGGTACCATGTCATACTAAAAAACCATACTCTCTTGGGTTTCTTTAATGTAAAAATAATGAGAAGTGAATGCAGATATCAGTTAGCAATGAATTTACATATTGGGAAATACTGTTGCAAATTTAAGACAAGTAAAGAAATGATGAATTACCATGAAACAGACTTGGTGTTTTTATGTTCCAACTGACTAATGATCTAAATTAACCAGTAGGTTTAAAGGAATATAATATTTTTCTGTCATTTAATATTATAAAAGTTTCCAAGACCAAGAGCAAGGTAATTATAAAATTGGAATGTTTCCTTTAAGATTTTAAAAGGTGGTAGTTTAAAAAGAAAAGTTAAACAATATGTTGGAGTAAAATTCCAAAGTTAAAAATGATCAATTACAATAAAATTAAGAAAAGTTAGCGATACCTAAAGTTGATTTAGTTATATTTTGATTATGTATTATTTTCAAAAAGTCGAGCATGTAACTCCCTCTATATAAAATAGACATGTGTCAACAATCTCTTTTGCTCATTACTGAGGGAAACGTGCTAAATCTGGCTCCAGGAGCAGAAATACCAAAAATTACTAGTGTAGATCTCAAAACATGTTCTTTTCAGTGGGAATAAAATATTTCCCAGCTCACTTAAACTCACAAATATACGGACAAACAAATACCAAACAAATAATCCCAAAGATTATTCTTGGAGACAAAAGAAGACTGGCCATAGCATATATGTTAACAACTATTTAAACCTCCTTGCTGAGGTCCGCTAATCTAGAGCCAAATGGTATTGAACAACTACCCAGGCCAGAAAATTAACTCTGTGAAATTTTATAAAGAATCTCGAATTGCATTTTCAAGAGCCTCTATAATTTCAGATATATTTTCAATTGCTCTTATTGACTGTTTTATTCTGAGACTAAGAAACCCACAATTCATCTTAATAAAGTTCACCTGTAGGATTTATAAATTTGGGTAAATTCTTCTCTCCTCAAGATACCTGAGATACAATGAGCTATCTGGCTTACCAAAGAGTGACATTATTTATAGACTGTAAGCTCTAGAATGCACATCAGTCCAATTTTCTGGGACTGTTTTATGGGCCTTTAGTTTCACCTGTGAAGTACAACCTTTTTTCTGTTCATGGTGGACTTGTCAAAACTAATGAAATGGGATTGATTCTCACATAAGATGCTTCCAGGTATGGTCTTGGCTGCACAATCAATTTATCCAATTATGTCCTGGTAAAAAGGAGGACCGATTCTTATTGAACTGGTGCAATTAATTATACCACAAGAAAGCTAAAAGGCTCAGGAAAATATTTGTTCTTGAATTTTGAAGCCTAGGGGAGAATAAGTTACCATTTAAAGAATGGTTCATTTCACTTTACAAAAGCATAGTATACTAAATGGAGGGCTACGGAGAGATCAGGAAAAAAGTAAAAGGCTTTCTTCCACCCCCAATCAGAAAAAAGAACATTAAAAATATCAACAATTAGATTTCCCTTCTATTTCAATCTTAGGTATCGTGTCAGCAGTCTGCTTTCATACAGTTGTCCCCCCAAAACTCAAAATGTATTAAAAATCCTGACTTGGTCTTTTAGCACCAAATTGCAACTGTCTAAGTGGTGACGTTTTAAGATCCATATCAGGGGAAAGGGAGGGGGACGGTCATCAAGGAACATGCATAAAGGACCCATGACAAAGACTAATTGGAGAAGGATTGAGGATGGGAGGTGGGGATGGGTGGGGCTGGGGAAAGTGGTGGCTGGGAAATGTTGACAAAAACAAAAACAAAAATAAAGTGGTCAGGGGGAGGCTGGAAGTAGTGTGGGTAATTAAGAAACCAAAGACCTGGCGTGTGCGGCCCATGGACATGGACTGAGAAGTGTGGGGATGATGGGATGCGGTGCAAGGCAGAGAGGATAAAGGGGAAAAATGGGACAATGGTATTAGCATACTCAATAAAACATACAAAAAAAGAAAGGATCCATATCTTATACGTATAAGTCTTTATGTTGAAATATCAATAATTAAGAGTACGTGGTTCAGTCTGTATTTGTTTTCTACTGCTGCATAATAAATCACCACATGTATAGCAGCTTAAAACAACATCTACTTATTATCCTATACAATTCTGTAGGTCAACAGTCCTGGTGGGCTCAACTGGGTTCAATGCTTTCAGATTCAATGCTGAGAAAATTCACGGTTTTGGATGGATAGGGCTCTCTGGAAGGTCTGTGGGAGAATTCTGCTTCCAAGTTCATTTAAGTTTTTAGGCCTGAGGTCTTGCTGGCTGTCAGCCAGAGCCTACTCTGCACCTCCAGGCTGCCTGAACCCCTTCTCACCTGGTCCCTCCTTCACAACAGCAACAGTGAGCTGAACCTTCTCACACATCCACTATCCTGGCTTTGCCTTCTGCTGCCAGCCAGAGAAAACTTTCTGCTTTTAAAGAGAGCTTGTGATTCAATTAGAACCAACTACATATTCTCCCCACTTTAGTTTAACTGATTAGTAACTTTCATTACCTCTGCATAATCCCATTTGTTGTTATAACATAACATAATCACAGACCTGATAGCTCATCACATTCATACAGTCCTGAGGATTAAGAGGGAAATCTTGGGGGCTTAGGGAGAGTAGCATTTCAGGATTCTGTCTACCACATAACCCTTTTCACAAGGTCTGAAATGGTCTTTCTTTCTTTTTAGCCTATAGTTTAAAGCAGACTCTTTAGAACAGGAAGAGAGGAAAGGAGAAGCTGCACGTCAATGATATGACTGAATGTTTGAGGTCATTTTACTATAATAACTAGCAACACTCAAATGGAAAAGAGTAAAATCCTCCATTGGGGTGTCAAATATAACTATTCACATGGATTTGTTCAATGCTTCTCTTAAGAAAAAAAATATATGAACAATGTGGGGATTAACAATTCTACCTAGAAATATTCTGCGTGTTACAAATAAACTACTACTTCATAATTTCATACTCAATGCTTTTTATCTATAAATGATATTTTCAGAGCAGTTGGAGGCATCAAAAATATTAGTGTGAGAGATTTTTACATTTTTCATGCTATTCTTAAACCTCTCTCAATCATACAGAAGATGCTGGACTTGAACGCCAACCTTGATCCCAATGCATAACTTCCCTTCCCAGCCTCTTTTCTGTCACCTCCACAAAAGATTTTAAAGGAGAAAAAACATTTTTTTTCTTTGCATGCTTGCTGTTACAGTCTCATAAAATCATTATTTTCTTTTGGAAAAAACAACCAGAATTGTATTCCAACAATTTCTTTTGTGGAATTGTTTCTCGTTAAAAGGAAGCAACACTGTCTCCCAAAACTCCCATTATTTTTAGTCCTTTGTTCTCTTCTTTTCTTGTCCGTGTCTCTCATTTTTAATTCACAGTAGTATTTTCCCTCCACATCATCCACAGAGCACAAAATGCCCCACATTAGAATAAAATAGATACTGTTGTATTACCCTTGCTGCTTTTAAAAGTGTTTTGAATGCTCATACTTATTGAAAGCCCACAGGTAAGAGGTGTTCAAAATATGTGTCATATTTCTTTTCAATGATGATGCTATTAATTGCCCTCAGTAGCACAGTCTACAGTAAATTATTACTCAACTAGTGTTGATGAAGTTACATAAATCCATTTACGGTTTTGCCCCCTTTATTTTTATGGCTGCTGTCCATGTGATATTAGAGATGTTGAAACAGTGAACCACATGAGGTAGAAACTGCAGCCTAGTAAAAGAATAAGTAGCACTGGACTTACTTATTGCCTTTCCCCAGTAATGTTGATTCTAAGTCATGGTAGTAAATAAGTAAATAAATAGCATTGTCCCAATGAGCTTTTTATCAGGTTTATACAATATAAATGTTCGATTTAACAGGGCACATTGACATGACATATTCACTATATCAGGATTGGCAAACTTTTCTGTAAAGACCAAAGAGTGAATATTTTAGGCTTTTTCAGGGTCATACCATTTTCATAGTAGCAACTGCTTGACTCTGCTGTCCCATAAACACAGCCATAGATAGTTTGGAAATAAATGAGTGTATTTGTTCCAAAAACTCTTTTGGTATTGACACTAATTTTAATTTCATATAACTTTCACATAATATTATATTTCTTTTGCTATTTTTCAACCATTAAAAAATGTAAAACGCTTTCTTAGCGGTCTAACAGGCCTCCACCATACTTTACATTAGGCAAACTCTAAGAGTGCTTTCAAGCTTGCATCTTGGAGTTGCAGGGGTAGGGGATGGTCTCATGAAACTCTGCAGCCACAGAACCCAGCCTATTTTAGGCTCGGTAAGAATAAGCAAGAGGAAATCTGACATCTACATTTCTTGAGTTCTTTTCTTATAGGAAAAAATCAATACTGTTAGTAAATGTCATTATTGTATTTGTTTGTCACTCATTTCCAAATGTTAGCACTTACTTTGGTCAAGTCACTATGAGAGGTATTTTGCGTGCTTAACAACAAAGATTACATATCAAAAAGGAATAAGGGTGTTACAAATAAAGATAGGACAAGACATGCTTAACGAAGAGATTATGTAGCTAACAGGAAGGCAAGAACTTGTCTGGGGCTAAGGCAGTGGATTTTAAGAAAGGCTTCCTGATGGGGGTAAAATTTGACCTGGGCTTATAGGAGAGGTACAATATCAATACTGAATATTGAAAAAGGACATTCTACTTATAATCTAGCAACTTAATTTGCATTAAAAGCTCTACATACATGTCCAAATCCTCTCTTAACCAATGATATGTATCCACTAATAATCTGCAAACTCAAATAGTAGGAAGCACAAAGAGAAATACTTTAGGTACCCTAAAAGCCTTGAAAAGCCTCCACATAGTCACAAAAATTACTAGTATTTACTAATTATTAAACTCAGAAAAATCCATTCACCTTCCATTCAATTCAATTTAGTGTCTAAACCTATGAATTTCATTTTATAGCTATCTGCATAATATTACCACTCTGCTTTGATCTGTACTGTTAATTTAGTACATAAATAGCACTAACTATATGGGGATGTTTGTACCAAACAATAACAATAAACTAGGTGGTGTGTAAATAGATAATATTTTTATTTTTTTATTGTGTATTTGACTCTGTTTTATGCAAGGAAGCAAGAAAGAAAAAAGAAACAAAGACGAGAAAACAATAACTAGCTTTAGAAGAAGTTTAGAATAAAAGGGAAAAAAGGATGATTCATACACTTGTTGAAAAATGGTATTTTGGTTTTGTGGTTTGGTTTTTTGGTAAGAAGCAGGCAACTGCTGGAGTGTTTCTTAACAACGAGAAAAACTTCAACAAGCAGAGAACAAGAAGAGCCACCCTTACATTCTCAGCCAAACTTCCCTCAGTTTCTAGCCAGCCAAACCTTGCCAAGTTGAAAGGGGGCAGTTTTAAAAAGGAGGGTAGGCCCCAACTGATATGGCTCAGTTGGTTGGGCATCGTACTGCAAACTGAAATGTCACTGGTTAGATTCCCGGTTAGGACATATGCCTGGGTTGTGGGCTCAGTCCCTGGTGGGGATGTGTGTGGTCATGTGCAAGAGGCAACTGATTGATGTTTCTCTCCCTTTCTCCCCCACTTCCTCTCTCTCTAAAAATAAATAAATAAAACTTTAAAAAGAAAAGGAGGTGAGGATGGAAACAGATGCACAGAATCAAAAAATTGGGTCCTGACTTCCATGTTCTTTTTTCTCTCTGCAGACTGAAGCGAGCAGTGGTTGCTCACCCCTTTCTCTGCCTTATCAGGAATAAGCACACTCTGTTCAATCCTCTGTGTGCTTAACGGAAGGACGGCTGAATCGTTCTAATTCCCGTGAGGTCTGGCCTGCGAATGACGTGGCAGGGGCTAGCGGTGGGAAGGCGGGGGTGAGAAGTAATCTCATTGCTCCTTGTATCACTTTTAAATGATTCAGTCTTAAAAAAAAAGTTCAGTTTTTTAGATTTTTACCTCTACATTGTGGCCTCTGGGCATATATGGGTTTAGGAGAACTCAGGGAGGAAAGGGAAGAAGGGATGACAGTGCAGAGATGCATGCAGTGCTGTACTGTGGATCCTGCTGGGCCAGGATAATGCCTGTACTTGTCACCACTATGATGCAACAGGATGTCAATTGCATTTGAAGCATCCTCATACACTCGTGCCCTTTGCCTTGACTCCAGACTGCCCTATGGTAGCCCTTGGGCTCTCTCAATACCTCCTAAGAGCCTCAGGCCAAGAAAGACTACAAGAAACCTCATTGCTATGTCACCAAGCTGGCTCCTTCCAGAGGTCTCAGAATACAGACCACATGCTTTAGTGTTCTCAGGCTATCTTAAACTTATTTGAGTGTTTCTAATACATTTCCCTTTCTGAAACGTCTATCTTTGAAGAGGGGAGAGGAGAACACACAGATCTGATTATCTCCCCCTGCCTCTATCAGTTACCATGCCCCCCTAGACTGGAAAAGTCACGTGCTCTACTTCTTCCTCTCTGGCAAGCCATTCAATTTAGTGATAGCTTCTTTCTTCAAGGAACCCTTGGTGTGTTAGCTTAGCTTTCCTGGTAGGTTTTATGTTTCTCTACGCAGTGGAAGAAACCCTACGATCTGGACATATCAGGAATGTGCTTAAAACACAAGCTGCTGCACCACCAGGATCTGGAATGAATAAGTATGAAGATACATTGGTGTGTTATGCCAAATATAGTATTTCTCGTACAGGTGTTTAAAAATTTCCAGGATTTGGCGACACAGTCATTTTTAAAACAAGGTGAAAATATTTGTGGGGGAAACCTTACAATTGATTCTTTCTTTTCCTCTTAAAACATGAATGAGGTTATCGGTTATGTGAGAATGGGAACTAGTTAGTAAATATGTATTGATATGCCACAAATAATTAAATTATATATAATAGAAAATCATATTCAAAGTTAAGCACTCATTTATCAAATACTTACTGAACACCTGTGGACTACAAGAAAATGTACATTTCTTTAATTTTTGTGAAGTAAATCAAATCTCTGCCAGCCTTTTCCCGCCCAGTTGGAGGGAAACCCATCACCAACCAATTGTTGGGTTATTCCTGCGCCATATCATGTTAGTTAGAGCAGAACACATGGACTTAAGCAACTCAAGAAATTAGGAAAGGGCCCATCCTCGGTTTGCTTTTGTCAATGGTGTCTTTTTAACTTCTTTCTGCTCAGCTCCTTCTGCTGTAGAGCTCAGTGGTTCCCCAGCGTGAGCCAGGTGACAGGCACACAGGTTCTCTGCAGGCACTGTGTGAAGTGCTATGGATAGAGGAGTGCGGAAAGCAATTAGAACTACCATTCTTATGGAGCTTTCCCGTGAGCCAGGGAGGTGTACATTGAAGAAGCATAGAAGTGTAAAATAGAATAGCCTCAGAATTTTATTATATTACTATGAGAAACATGCAGAGATAATTTCCAAGGCAACGTTATTACATTACCTTACAACACACACAGTGATCCTTTTTGTGGAGTTAAGTTGCTATCAAAAAACACTTGTTGATCTCTTGCCTTATTGGGAATGAAGATGCTAAAATGTGTTTTCTGACCACTGTAATGACTATAAATTTATTTCATGCCCCCAGGTGGAGAGGTTGGCAATATGTTTTCCTAATTCTTTAATTTTGGAGAGGTATACCCTACTAATACATGAGTAAATGCTTGTTAAGTATTTGCTTTAATTATTTGTTCATTGCCATTGTATGCAAGATGATACGAATCAAACAGCAATAGATTTAAGGACTGAAAGCTTGAAGTATCTCTGAGAATTGAAAAGAGTCAGCAAAAGTTAATAAGTGATTGGGAGGAGAAATGAAGGTATCAATTTCAAATGCTGGATAACTATGTTATTCGAAAGATGTTGATTTATTGGTAATAATAGAAAAACTGTGAAAACAGTGATGAACTCGGATTTCAACTTGTGAACTGTCAAAATTAAAATATCTAATACAGTAAATAATTTAAATTATTATACATGGAGTGTAAATTGGTATAACTATTATAAACAGATGCTAGGTGAAACCATGAAAATGGATGAGTTTACTCAAAAGGCATGTATAAAGACAAAAATATAGATCCAGTAGTAAGATTGAGCCTATAGATGAGAAAAAATAAAGTCAGCAAAGATATTTTCACTCATTTAGCAGCAATTCTCTAACCGTCTGCCAAACAATGGTGGAAGTGCTTAAAACAAAACAAGGTAAATTATTATTAATACATTCATGTCTTTTGTCTTATAAAAGCTCATCAGCAAAAAGAACACATTTATTTTCACCAACTCTCTTATAAAGAAGTGCTCCTAGGTTCTTCATGATCTTACTGAGGTAGGTGGGGAGAAGATGCTGTTACTTTGCTTTGGAAGGTTATGCCAATCAGAGATTTAAATGGACTTGTTCAAGAAAAGGAAGGGTATGTACACTGAACTGAAGTAGGTGAAGAGCCCAAGCCCATTGGTACCTAAACTGAGAGAGGAGCTGAGATTTTTCTCAGGTGGCAGAAGCCTAGAAGTCACTAAGGAATATGATGAAATAATATGAAAGTGTTTTCCTTGGAAGCCTTTGGGAACTGATAGTGCATCAGACTTGCTCACAGTGGGAAGAACATGTAGGTCTGTGCCCTGGCCCATACTGTGGAACCACTATCCCCATAACAGAAGAAGCCTGAGCAGAAAGGGGCTATAAGATCACTGACCAAGGGAAGCCAGGTATAGGCTCTTCTCTCACTTTCTTGGGCTTCTTGGGAGAAAGCATGAGGGTAACCCAATGCTTGGCTGGTGATGGATTTCCCTCCAGGTGGGCTGAGGAAGGTTGGCAGAAATTCAATTCTATTCATAAAAGATTTTCAAATAGAAACATTTGTTAAATTTATATAAGCTACACAAAATGAATTAAGATATAACCTTTGTCTTTAAACAAGTATGATGTAATAAATGTCATGGACAGGTACAAAAGGAGAAGAATGTCATTGCTTAAGAAAAGCACAATGAAAAATATCAAACACCAAACATAGTATTTGTTAACATTTTGCTATATTTGAATTTTAAAGAGGAATCTGCTTTTTCTGGCCCACTCATCCTAGTCTTCTTGCCCTCAATAGTAGTGGGAACCAAGGACATAGGAATTTTTATTGTAACTATACTTGTTCTTCATGATTTGGAAACATGTGGCAACTCAGGGCACAAACAGAATCATGACATGTTATTTAAGGGGGTAAAAATTCATTTTTTAAAATAAGATTCTAGCCCTGGCTGGTGTGGTTCAGTGGACTGAGTGATGGCCTGTGAACTGAAAGGTCACTGGTTTGATTCCCAGTCAGGACACATGCCTGGGTTGCTGGCCAGGTCCCCAGTTGGGGGCATACAAGAGGCAACTGATTGATGTACCTCTCACACATTGATGTTTCTCTCCCTCTCTCTCTCCCTCCCTTCCCCTCTCTCTAAAAATAAATAAAATCTTTTTAGAAAATAAAATAAAAATAAAAATAAGATTCTAAAGTCTGACCAGCATTTTATTTGTAACTTGCACACTGAAGAAACATAAATCTTTTAGATTTCACTTGTGACTGCAAGCCCTAATTAAGGGATAAATATAAGAGAAGAAGTCTGGGAAAAATACTCAACAAAGATTCTTGTATAGTCCCTGGCCAGGTAGCTCAGTTAGTTAGAGTGTCATCCCGATATGCCAAGGTGGCAAGTTCAATCCCTGGTCAGGGTACATACAAGAATCAACCAATGAATGCATAAATAAGTAGAACAACAAATAGATGTTTCTTTTTCTCCCTTCCCCCCCACCAAAAATAATAAAATTTAAAAAAATAAAAGACTATTATGTAATGCAATGAAAAGAAAATCTGCAAATTGTAGCTTTGAATTTGGGAAATTTCATAAATTGCACAGAGTACATATTGACTCCTTTCTTAAATAGCAGGCCCCCATAGCTAGAGAAGATTGGAATGGAACTGAAGAGGGACTTTAAGGAGAAGAAAGCTGAGAAGGAGTGAATTCTTAGGAATACAGAATCTATTTATCTCTTTTGTGTCCTAGTATATGAATACTTCTATCTCGTCAGGGGCCAGGCCTGGGATCATAGAGAATGGGCAGAACACTGCAGGGGACATTATATTTATGAGCAAGTGATTAACTCCTACAGCTATCAGGTTTATTTTATACCTATGTTTATATAAATGTGCAATAATTAACTTAAAAAAAAAGCTGAGACACATGATGAACTTTAAACCATCAGATCTGAAACACAGTTCCCCAGTATCATTGGCTGTTTTGTTTCATTGAATTGTTGACAATTTCATTGTTCTATACAACAGTACAATTACAGTCAACTAGTCTTAAGAGACAGCGGTTATTTAAACTGTAAGTCACCTCCTCCTGCTATTTGTTGTTCTTGTTGTTGCAAGATAGAATAAAAAATTAAGCTTAAATAAGGGTAAAGTATCTAAAAAGTTGCATGTATGTCTATGGCCATACCACCCTGAATGCGCCCGATCTCATCTAAAAACTTGCAGGTAGGCTTATGTTATTTACATTTTATGTGTAATTATATGTGGGTATAAGCTAGATACCTGCTTTTGGCTGAATAGAATCTCCAGTTTTATTCTTGATAGAAGTTAGTAACTAAACATGGATAATTGTTATGAGGTAGTCTTTGGTTGTATTGAGTCATTTATGGAGTAAGCATTTTCATAACCAGTAGACAAACAAAAGACTAGTTGTCTTGGTTACACACAATACATATCAGAATTGGCCTGTTTTACTTGTGTGGCTTTTCACATTCTGAATCACAATTATTCATAATTATGTTAAGTACTAGTAATCATAAATGGCAGGTACAAATCAGTAGTGGTGTAACTATGACTCATTTTCACATGGGTCTTGCATGAGCAAGAAACTTTAAAGAAACTTTAGAGTTAAAAATGCCTACCTGAATTTATCACTAACTTGACTTTATTTTTAATTTTATAATAAGTTTTGGGAGTTAGGTTTGCATAGTTATTTGGTAAATAAATAAGTAAATTTAAAACAATGTTTGCACAACTTTGCTCTCTCAAGTAAATACCTCATGTGCTGCAGTCCGACACCAAGAAAAGTTACCATAATCTCTCTCAAAAAAGGAAAAATCCCATCTCATTTCTGTATAAAATACTTGTACAAGTATAGTTATTTATGTATTTTTTGTTGAATGAATGTTACTTTTAAATGAAAAGAATGATTAACATGACACACTTTCTTACTGAGAAAAATAAAAATTAGAAAGAAACCTTTACATAGAGCTATAAAATAAAGTAACACAATTTCCTATATTTGGACAGATCCAATATTGAGACTGGTGGATGGAATTTAGAGTTCTTGATAATAGAAATCCAGCAAACCCCTATTTTCCAGGGTACTTGAAAAGGACTAGGCCTCTTTCCAATAAAGATCAGTAATTTTGGTAATAAATCAATGCAAATAAAGATCTCTTTGTTTTTTTTTTAATAATCTTAAAACTTAATCCACAATAAAAGTGTGGGGTATATCCTGGGGTGGGGGGAAAGAAGACAGCTATAGAACTAATTTGAGGCACTAAGTCCAGAATCACACAATAAAAATTCAATTATATATTTAATTTAATAAGAAGTTGGAAAAGAATAAATCTCATTTATTTCTATTTTGTCTGACCAAAGCTTCCTTTATTTAAATATTTTACATAAAAGCAATCATGGATATTTGATAAAAATATATTTGAACGAGAGTAAAACAGAAATGAGAAAGACTAATGAAGGATCTGTCCTTTATTTGTCTGTCATGGGCCATGGACTTCTTTCCTTAGATATGAAATGCTTAGTGTCAATATTACTATTTATATAGAAAATCAATAGCATCTTCTAATAAGAACCTATTATAGAGTGGTGCCACCCACCTTACATTTGTTAAAGAGATACTATTGGCTCATTTTTATCACACAATAATATCCTGAAGTGCTTTTTACAACAGTGATTATGTGTTTCCTCATCACTCAAATAAAGGTATTATTTTATAATATTAACCATATTTTTTTTTTACTATTAAATGTCTACAAAATGCTTTATATAGTGCCAAGAGCCTAGTAAATCTTAATCATATGGTAGTTAGCTGCTGTTGTGAAAATGAATAAAGGAAACCTCATTTAAAATGGAGTCAGGAAGCTGTGAAGGGAGAGTTCTTACACACTGTACTTGGTGCACCTTGCAGGCTCCAACAGGTAAAAGCCGTAGCAAGAGAAAGGAAGATTTTCTCCTTGCCTAGCAACAGATCCAACTAATAAGAAGCAATGACTCAGCCAATAGGAAGCCGCTATATTTGTACTCCCAGTGTCCTCCAAAAAACATTTTTTTAAATAACAACCCTTCCCAACTTTCCCATTTTATGAATAAAAGAACGTTCCTTTCTTTTGTTCTCTAGCCTTGCCCATGGTTTTGCTATAGCTTGCTTGTCCTGAATTACAATTCTCTTCTGTTCCTGAATAAAGTCATTTTGCTAGTAAACAACTGGCTATTTCATTTTTTAAGGGTGACGCTATTATTTTCTTGGCTTCTTTGCAGAAGATAGATGACTTGAGATTGTTTGAGGAAATCCAAAGGACTGCTTAAAAAGTGGCTGCAAAGAAGCCAAGTTGGAAGATTTAAATAATCTTTTTTCAGGGTCTTGTCCTCCCCAGCTGACACTATCTACTACAATTCATTACGTATTTTCTTGCTCATGGTTGCATCAGAACTGCCTGTTTCCCTACACAGCACTTCGAAGGGCCCAGTGTTTCTCCCCCAGCTGAGTTCCCTGCGTAGAGCCATAATCTCTGAGCACAGAGCTGGCCAAGGAGGACGAGCCTGAATTGTTTAATAAGGTCACAGTTTGCAAAATTATTTGAACTTAAATGGAAATGTCATAACCAAAAATTCTCCATATTTTTTTGTTAGGTTTTTAAATATGATAAAGTTTTGTGAAAATAGGCTTACTCTTTTTCCTTAAACTTTTCCCCATAGGAATCATAAATGTATCAACTTGAGTCAGATACTAACACATACAGTATCTACTGCCTGTATTAATTCAACCTCAAGTTCATTTCGATTTCAGAAGAGAAAACCTTTGCAGAGTCTACATGGCTAGTTTTTAATATCCTGTGATGAAGCAAATATGAGCTTGTGCCTTCGGAGGGTCATCTTACTGAGTAGTTTGCTTAGGTAGCAGTCAGCAGCGATCCAGAGATGAGAGGTAAATGGATGTTAACACTGGAAGAGACATGGAGATGAAGAAAAAACCAGAGTATGAGATTCAAAAACATTACAGAGCACATCAGCTTCTATTTTAAGGCACTTTAAAGAGTACTTTTTTTTTTTCATTTCAACAAAGGCATACATAGCAATAAAAAGTCATTAGAAATGGCATAATTGTAAACTTTATCACGCTACTTCTAAACATTAGTGTACACAGGTAAACAGGACAGCACTGTTTCACTCTCTCTCCAAAAGCCTGCTTTGGGAAGCTAGCAATATCTCTTTGCCCTCTCTTGGGTACTTGTGAAATTATCAAGCCTGTCTCCTGAATATTCACTCTTACGCATTTTTAAAATTATCACTTATAAAATAAACTTGGCCTTTTATATGAGATACACATCCCACCCTTGAATTTAAAGCTCTCTCTCTTTTTGACAACATTTCATTCTTCGGTTTTCTAACAAATACCTTCTAACAACAAGGACCCGGACCCTTTTATACTGAGTGCATGTTATCTCTCAAACTGAGGGCTCATTTCTATCATTACTTGTTAGGCTAGGCTGTTTCCACAGTTAGGTATGCTTTTGCATCTGCCTTTATCTTTCCAAAATTACTTCTGTCAAAGTCTCTCTCCTTAACAAAGCTTCCACAGATTACTTCGAACGCATTTTTAGAATATTTGCTTTCTGAGCCACCTGTTCTACTTGTGGAGGTGTTTGCATACTGCTGTAATTTCAAGTATACGTCTCACCATGCCCAGGAAAGAAAGAAAGCTGCTAAAAGGCAGGAACCTTGTTTTATCTTTTTTTCCATTTTGTCAGTTCAATAAATGTATAATGGGCCTTACGCATACTAAAATCTGTGCTAAACAATGTGAACATTGACATCTTTAAGTAGCTGTATCTACAGTTAGGAACCTCACAATCATTCTGTATAATTCCTCAGTTTTTGTAGCAGCACAGACAAATGATGGGCAATAAAAGATTGTTGTGTTTTGTTTTGTTTTTAAATTATGGCTTATCTCTGAGATTCTCATATGTTAAGTTGCACTTTATGCTTAGGCTGGAGGGGCAGAGGAGGAGAGGATGGGAGGACTAAGAATCAATAGTTTTGACGTGAGCACCAACTGATTACGGTGCTGAGCCAGGTGTGAAATCCTCAGCATTGATAAAGACCAAATGCTAGAAATGTCACAGAATCATTAAATTCCATAACTGTGAGCTTATCTAGATACTTCTTTAACCTCTGATTTAAGCAAGATTTTATTAACATAATTAGTGGCCAATCGCAAATTAAACATTTTGATTTACATTTAAATATTCTCTCTGCCGCCCTGTTTAGGCATTCATCTTACCTCTCTGAGAGTCAAAATGGAGATTAGAATAGTGACCTTTCAGAACTTTCATCAAGGTTGTATTTGAACCTTGACATATTTATTGGTCAAGATGATTTATCGTTATAGCAGGCATTTATCAAATATCAAATAGGGTATTTTGTTTAGGTCTGGATACTAATTTTATTAATATATTTTTATTAAATTCCTAAATAGTGAATATAAATAAATAATAAGTATAAACAAATAGTAAATGTGTAGTACTAACTATAAACGTAATATGATTATAATGCTAAAATGTATAAATACAATGAAATGTTAAATAAAACAAAATGTATAATAGTAATAACATAAGAAGTTACCAGGCCCTATAAGTGTTCCCATTCACCATCCAGCTGTTGTTTTAACAGCTTCTCAATCTATCGATATTTGGTAACCAACCTTCCGCAAAAGTCCTAGGTACTTAATATCATCTCCTATGAACTTGTACTCAGTAGAGATAGCTTTAGTAAACTAGAGTTAAAATAATTATAGAAAAATACTCTCCATCTAAATGTGCCTTTTACTTTTGAAGATAAATAATGTGACAAATGTAAATAGCATTTTGATATACTGGTAGTCTTAAAAAAAATGATTTATCCAGTTATCCTTTCTTAAAGGATTTCAAAATATATAGTTGGTTTTGAATCTATTTTAAGAATTAAGTCTTTAAGTTATTTGTGTATTATACTTTTCTTATAAAATAGTACTTTTGGATAATGCCATCCTGGCTTAATTGATTATTTTTATGAGAGAAATTTGAAGAATATTTCAATACATTTTTACTCTATTTTTATTATTTTTATGGTCATTATTAATTATAATAACCTTAATCCAATATTAAAAAACTGAAAATAACGCTATATTCTTTAAGTAATTTAAATATAGTTCTTGATTAAGGTAAGCTAATGTTCTGTGTTCTTTACTGAGGATGCAGGGACTGCCCTGACCGGTGTGGCTCACTTGGGCGATGTCTGGAAAAGTGAAAAGTTGCTGATTTGATCCTAGTCAGGGCACATGCCTAGGTGTCTTCTGGCAAAGCCATAAAGAAAGAGAGAATCCCTTACTAATGTTACAGTAATAACATGTTTGATATTTGTTACGTATTTACTTGTAAGGTGGTAAAGAGCTCTATATATGTTAAAGATGTAATTAATTCTTGAAATAGGCTTTTAAGTCAAAGTGAAGGTATAATTATTCTTATTTTAAAGATAAATAATATGCAGCTCAAATTTATTATCAGATTACCCTGTGGACATGCAAATTAGTGGAACAGTAGTTCTGAAGTTCCTCCCTCTCCCTCCCTCCCTCCCTCCCTCCCTCCCTCCCTTCCTTCCTTCCTTCCTTCCTTCCTTCCTTATTTCCTCCCCCCAACCCCCCGCTGTCTCTCTCTCTCTCTCTCTTTTTTCCTTTCTAGGAGAAGGGAGGGAGAAAGGGAGGAAGAAAGAGAGGGAGAAAGACATTGATGTGAGAGAGAAACAATGATCAGTTGCCTCTTGTGAGGTCCTTGACTGGGGCCTGAATCAATAACGTAGGCATGTGCCCTGACTGGGATTTCGAACTGGCAACATTCTGCTTTGCAGGATGCCTTACCAACTGTGCGAATTGGCCAGGGCTAATTATAGCTTTCTTAGAGCCTAACAAATATGATATTATTACCAACTTTATGTTGATAATTTTGAAAACATACAAAAATAATTGAATTAGAAATGGAGAAGCCTAGGAGCTTTGGTGGCCTTACTAGGTAAGGCCAGTTTAAGAGTCCTGCCTCGGTTTCAAGGAAGCCCGCTAAGTGACACCCTTGCCTGTCTCTCTGCAACTGAGATTGGTTAATATAGTAGCACTTCAGTGTTAAAATGCTGGATTTGTTTAAGTTACAAACAAAAATGAATAAAGGTAGCTATGGTGCTGAAAACATAAAATTAGTGACAATAATTCTAAAATATCAAGTTTAGATCAAGTTAAAGCTATAAGATGATTCAAAAGGATTCTAACTCTTACTTTCTCTTAACTAAGATTTTAAAATGACTTTAATTATTGACTGAAAATATTTGGAAAATATACCTTGAGGAACAGCTGCTATTCAGTTCTGACTAACAGTGATGACCAATTGAGTTACTCATGTTTTAGTAAAAACAAAAAAAAAGAAGCTGCCCTGGCTGGTGTGGCTCAGTGGATTGAGCACCGGCCTGAAAAGCAAAGGGTCACCGGTTAAATTTCCAGTCAGGGCACAAGCCTGGGTTGCAGGCCAGGTCCCTGGTGGGGGGCATGTGAGAGGCAACCACACATTGATATTTCCCTCCCTCCTTTCTGCACTCTCTAAAAATAAATAAATAAAATCTTTAAAAAAGAGAGAGAAGCTGGTTTTTAATTGTGAGTACTTTTTAAATTCTGAGAAAATAAAGTAATTCAGAGATTGGTAACTAGAATCAATGGACTCAAAGCTTTCCATTTTAAGTGATTAGACTGTTTTTAGTTTTTTATGAAATTATGATTATGAAATGTGGCTATTTTGTTTTTCTAAAGCATGATACTATAGAACTTAATCTCTCATAGGAATAATCTGTAAACTCTTAATTATTCAGATTCTCCCCCTAAGCCAGCATGACCTTTAAAAAAAATTATGATAACTCTGTGTGCAGGATTGCCAGATAAAATACAGGATGCCCAGTTAAATTTGAATTTCAGACAGACAACAAATAATATTTAGTATAATTAAATATTACATGCACATATTTAAGTCAAAAAAGTATTCATTGTTTATTTGAAATTTAAATTTGAGTGGGAATGCTGTATTTTTATTTATGAAACTGACAATTCTATTTATACTTCTCAGTTTTCTAATAAAGATAATGGGTGGTTTCAGCAAATCACCTCCCACTGTTTCTCAGAGTTAACATTGTATGAAATGTATCTGTTACAGTAAGACTTTTTTATACAGTGTACAATCAGACATTGCAACATAAAATATAATATTAATTTCTCACTAGGTTACTGATGAATAAACTAAAAATTATAATTTTTTTCAAATTTTCCTTCAAATATGGGATTATGAATTTCCATAAATAAAACTATGATAATTGTAAAACGGCTAACTTCATTGAAGTGATTTGACATTGAAGTTTAAAGATATGTTAATGCTGAAACAACTAGGTAATTTATTGTTTTTGCTAGACTTCGATAGCAAATTTCAACTGAAACACAAAGCTCACAAATGGAAGAATTGGATTCTGAAACTACCATTAGCATGTTTCACCAACTTGTTAAATTCTTCAACTTCCTTTAACAATGTTAAAAAAAATGGTGAGATATTTCAGAAAGAATTGGAAGGAAACTCTTGGGTGTTAAAATAGTGTTAGCAATAGATAAACCTGTTCTATAGCATTGACAGACTGAAATTTTTATAACCTGCTTGAGAATCATGCCTGGAAGTATGAGGCAATTCTTAATCCAAATCAAAATACATAAAGAGGGAAATAGCCTTACATTCGCCAGATGTAAAAGCATGTTTTAGTAACATTACAAATGAAAAGTCACTGATTGTTGCAAACAGTTCCAATGCAGTCAGGGAATTCAGAATCCCTAAAGCCGATATGGTTGTGCTGTAGTCCCCTTATTCACAGGAGATGCATTCCATGACCCTGAGTGAATACCTGAAACTGAAGATAGAACCAAACTCTACAGGTGAGGTCTGTCCTGAAAGTACCTGGCCATGTGCTATGAAAATAGAGACATTTCTTGAAGGAGATACAAGATACAAGAAACATTGTATATAGGACAATGACACCTCAGTCCCCTTCAAAGCGGGCACCTTGGGACCTCACACTGTTCTCTCAGTTGCCATCAGCGGCTCCATCATATTTTCCTGAATCTCACTGATGGTATGAAATCTCTTCCCTTTCAAAGGTGATTTTAGTTTTGGGAAAAGCCATAAGTCACAGGGTGGCAAATCTGGGCTGTAGGGGGGCTGAGGAACCTGAGTGATTTGATGTTTCACCAAAATACCTGCACAAGGCGTGATTCATGAGCCAGTACATTGTTGTGATGAAGCTGCCAATCACTAGTTGCCCATACTGCAGCTTTCTGAATCATCCAAATCATTTCCACGGAGGAATGTTCAAGCTTAACACAAAATTGGACGCAGATTAGTTGCTCTACTCGCTCAGTCATTTTGAATATGACGGCCACACAGTACACATGCTCACTCAGCAGTGTCTACTACCCCGACGGACTAGTACAGTGAAGTTGTCATTGTTCACGCATGCTCATTCCAGTCCACTCTCCTTGGCTGCCAGGTTACACTGATGTTACCCAAACCATTCTCTTATAGTAGCAATGGCTGGGCTTTTTCTGGGCAGACCTCATACACTGTTTTTTCCTATAGGTATCTGCCTTCTCATTTAAAGAAAGCACTTTACGGCTTTCCTTTGGCATATCGGAATTTCCAGCATCACTGCTCTTTTATAGAACTTTAAGACACTTTACTCTTATGCTTTGGGGACATTATTAAGCAAAAAAAGGTTTTGTTTTTTTTTAACCTGGACACAAGCACTGCCATACTGTGACAACCTGATAACCCTCACCAGCTACTATGTGGCTAATGGGTGGGGAGAGTATGCAGCATGAAAACGCTGGACAACGGGATGATTCATGTCAGAGGTGGGTCAAAGCTGGACTCCTGTGATTTCATCATACTACTCATAACGGTGTTTAATTGAAAACTTATGAATTGTTTATTTCTGGAATTTTCCCATTCAATATTTCCTGGCTGCAGTTGGCCTTGGGTAAGCAGAACTGCAGAAGCAAAACTGCAGATAAGGGTGGGGACTACTGTTGTACCTAAGGTAGGCTAAGTAATGCTGAACAACAAGCTACTCCAATATTTCAGTGGCTTAATCTAACACAAATTTATTTTGTGCTTATGCAGATTCTGTTTTGGGTCCCAGGTATCTGTGCAGGATAATAATTTAGCATTCCAGGATTCTTCAGTCATGTGCCACCTTCTGCTTAATATGCATTTCCATGATTGTAGCAGCAAAGGAAGAGAACGTACAGTCAAGCACTGGGCCCTTAAGTGGTTCCACCAGGAAATGAAACATTTCATGTCTGCTCACATTTATCTACAAAAACAAGTTACATCATTTTACCTAATTTCAGGGGGGAAGAGAATGTAACCCTACCCTATGCCTAAAACCAGAAGAGTAGGAAAACTGGTGAGCACTGAAAATACCTTCAGTACTATGAAATATATGGAAGTGTATTATGTTTTGGATTAGACTAATGGAGTCACTAATGTTACTAGCATGTCATCAATTAAGGTCGAAACTAATTAAAGTTTAATCTTGATCTTGTAATTCAAAGTAACAGACTTTTAAGTAGTTTCACTGTTACTCAATATTTACATTATTGTCTGTGCAAGCAACTAGTCACTTAGAGTCATAACTGGTTCATAAAATTGTTTAACTTGTTTAAAGACTAAAAAGCCAGATACATTTAAAAGAATTGATTTGATTAATATCAATATTAGGTTAAATATTAAAACACAATTTTTTTCATATGGTTGCAATATCGTAACTCAAATAAGCCACATTTTTTCATACGTAGAGATACACTGAAAGGAATATATTACTCATGGGAAGGAATAATTACTCATGACTGCAGTAATGGACAAATGGTATATTGCTAGGTATTTAATACATTACTTAGTTTTGGCATTTTTTGGTTGCTACAATAATGAAGTAACTAAAGGAGCACTGAAAATTAATTAAATATTAATTTAATTTTTACTACCTATCAAATCCTATCCTATCAGTGGGATGAAATGGTTAACACAGATTTGTTACTTGGAGCTGATACCACATTAGAGGTCTCCTATAGGATACTCTTTCACCGAACATCTTTATAACCATTTGTTGAAATTTTTTTATTTATTTTTAAACTGTAGTTTAAAGTTAATTTCTTAATTAATTTCACTCTTTTTTTTTTGAAAGCAAGTTTTGGACCCATCAAAATTGGCTTGTACCTTACAACAATTGACACATGATAATATAGAGATATGCAAATATACCTGTTTGTCAGGTGTAAAGAATCATCTAAAGGGCATGCACATGGGAACTGAAAGTTACAAACAAGCAGGCAGCTGTGTCTACGTGATCCCTTTATTCCTTACTTCCAAGAAGTGAATAGGAGCTATTATTGGATTCTTAATTTATAGATTTTCCTTAGACATATCGTCCAGTCCTCATGTCACAGCTGTTACAGGCAAAATGAAAGTGAGAAAGCAAGAAAGATGCCTCTGAAGACAGGGCAAGTTTAAACCTGTCACCGATTAGATAGATCATTGTGTCGCAGGTACACTTTTAATAGCAACCTTAGAGGTCAGGTTGAAAGAAAAAAAAACAAAAACAAAAACCCTAGACAGGGAAGATCAGAGCGTAGGGAGGCAAGCTGCAGGCCCAGTTCTGCGAGTTTCTCTCCGCCTTGCCGCCACCGCCGGTATCCTCCCATATGGTCTTCGCAGGGTCTTCTAAGGGCAGGTACCCTCACTTCCTCTCCACCTGTCCCGCTAGGGCGTGCGGAGCTTTTCGAGGCGACGCCCTAGTGGTGGGAATGGGAACATTCCGCTTGGAAGCTTTCTTTCGGTTCGGCTTCCCCAGCCGGACCCCAAAGACCCGAAAGCCCAGGGAGAAGGAAGTTGCAACCCTTCCCCGTCCACCCCCGCCCCGTTTTTCTCTCCGGCTCGCTGCCCCTCTCGCTCCGATGCCACCGAGCCTCGTCGCCACTTCTGGGTGGCCGTCCGGCGGAGGTGGCTGCGAGCTCCGGAACTCTGGGCAGGGAAATGGGGCAGGGTGAGTGAGCCGGTTTGGGGAGAGGCCCCGCAGCGCCCAGCAAGCGCCCGGCACCCCGCCCGCGGAGCTGGGGGAGGCGCTGCCTCGGCCCGGCCCGCTCTGGGCTGAGCCTCCGCGAGGCTGCGGCTTTCCCCTCCCTTCAAGTCCTGGCTTGAGAGCCGAACTGCGAGCGCTCGGCCCGGGGGAGGGAAGAGTGGGGAAGAAAGCCGCGGGGGAGAACAGGCGAGCCACTGTCTCCTTCTGAAAAGAAAGTAGGAGCCCTGGGTGGGAAAAGAGAAACGAGCCCTCCTAACTTTTATTCAAGTTTTCCCTGGGCGTTTTGTTTGTACGCCCGGGGGTGAGCTTCAGGCGTGGCGGCCGTGCCTGTGCGCCTTCTTCCTTGCCCCACTCCTCCTCCCTCCAGCCGGGGCAGCGCCTCTCCCTCCCTGAGAGGCGCCAAATGGCTACCTAGTTAACCCCATGGGGCGGGGGCTGCAGCGCCTGCAACTGCCGCCGCAGCTCCCGGCGCCCGCGGGCTGGGAGCGGGGACCCGCAGGTGGAAGCGCACTCCGGAGGCGGGCCGGCCCTGGGTTTGGGTGGCTCGGGCGGTCTCCTGTCGCGCGGCCAGCCCTGCTCAGGCCTCGGGAAGGCGTGTGTCCCGACCTGACCGGCTGGCCTCTCCCACTCCAGCAGTGACGCGCCGCCTGGGAGCTGGAGCCCGCGCAGCGATCGGCAGGGTGATGGAGCGCCGAGCCCAGAGCACGCAGGACACCCAGGCGATGCAGACACCGCCGGTCGCCCCAGCTGGGTAAGCCTCGGGTGCCGCGCCGCCGCTCACCGGGGAGGGCGAGGGCAGCGGGGCCTCTACGCATTCACCTGGCTGGCGACTCGCTGCTCTGCCAGCGGCCTTAGCTGGCTAACCCACACGCGGCCGAGGAGGTTGCTTCCTCCGGCCTCCTCCGAGGCCGCCCGGGGTTGGGGATCTGATAGTTTTCCATTGCTTTCCTACTTGGGTTGCTCTGAGTTGCTGACGAGCAGCTGAATACCAGGAATTGGGTGAGCAGTGCGGGAGCAAAAATTGTAACAAAGGGCCCCTTGTTGGGGCTCTGGAAGAGCGGTGGACGATAACCTGTAAATGAGCTCCTGGAAAGGGGAAAAAAGTTTCCTTGGACGCGAGCTGAGGCCCAGGCAGGTGAGCAATGTCAAGGTGACTCAGGAAGGGGCTTTCTGCTAGCTCTTGGAGGGCGACGGGACGGTGTGCCAGCTGTCAACCCGCTTGACAGTTCCGGGACCGGGCGGGGTGCGCGCCTCTGATTGGGGGTGTGTGTGCCTGTGACCAATTGCTGGTGCCAAAGACTAGCGCGAAGTCAGTCTGCAAACAACCATACTTTTCTTTGTATCCACGTGTTTGAGGAGAGATGAAGGGGCTGTCACATGGTGAGTTAATATTAAATGAAGCATGTCTTTCTGCCAGATATGTTAATATCACCTTGCTAAGCGTTTGGATAAACAGTATTGAGAACAGGTAGTTCTGCAAGAGTTGGGGAGAACCTGAAAATATCCTTCGTCTTGGTAAACAGTGAAGGCTTAACATGGGTGCTCGTTGAGTTTCTGAAGTGAGAAACCCCTTTGATATAGTATAACTTTTTCCTACATTGTTCTTCCGACTCAGTTTCTTTTCCGGTAATCTGAGCGCAGAAATGCCCTAAAGAGAATAGAAACATTCCAGAAAAGAAACCTTAAGGAAAAATCGACAACTGTAACCTATGAATGACAGTTGTACAGTTTTCCTGAATTAGGAGTAGAGAAGTCATTTTTCCCTGGACCGTGACGGGCGTTTCTTTAGAAGCAAGTCACAGCATGTTTATTCCTCAGAGACCATGCGAACATTGGCAGCTGTCTAGAGGAAACATGGAAAAGTCTCAAAGCAACATGACTAATATAAAATATATTAAGTATAATGCTTATGTAGTGTATGAATTAATTCTTTCATTTTGTTCCAAATAGTTAGCTTCTCCCTTTTGCAAATAGCTGTGTTACTGCTGACTTCTGTTCCTGTTTTTTCATTGTTTAGATATTATCATATATTCTTTCATATAGTGTGGCGTTAGGGTGCATGAGTAAAGAAATACATGGATAGAAAGATATTAATCATAATAGCATGAGCCTCCCAGTGGAGCTGCAGAGTTATGTAAATTGATTAGACAGCTTTCAAGAATACTGGGATTTATTAAGGTATCACAAAATAAGATAGAATTAATTTGGTGGATTTGAAAATAGATTAGGTTAAAGTACTTAAAAAAAGAACCTAGCTTATGCACATACACAAAATATACTTATGGGTGTTCAGAAATCAATCAGTACTTTTGAGTAAAACGGGTGAGATCAGATGGCTCTGAGATGAAGGAATGGTAAGAGTTTTCTAGTGATAAGCATGACTAGAGTTAAGATACTTAAGGGTTTACTTTCGAGAATTTAAAAGTTTAATAAGTTCTTTATTCAAAAGAATTTATAAAACTGTTTTATCTAATTTCTCAAATGTGAAGAAAATACTTTTAAGGAATTTCGCTCTCCTTTGTCCAAATTTAAGGGGGAAACATCTGGAATAATGCTTTAATATCATATCTTAAAGCACCCCAATGTTTCATTTTACCTACATTATTTTATTTATAGAAGTTATTAGTATCTAAAAGTATAAACAAAAAAATTACTTCTGTCTTCATTCACTTATCTATCTTTCCTCTAGGCATATTCCAAGTGCCTATTACATAATATTTATTGAATATTCAGTATTCAGTATTGCTTTTGTCATTTTTCTCAAAAATCCAACACATTTAAAAGGTATTAATTGTGAAAAAAATATTATCCTAGGAATAGGTATTTGGGAGGTGGCAGGGAGCAATATCAGTCAATATGTTATAATAAATTGTTAGGTTTGAGAAGTAAATTCCTTATTATAAAACTAATTAAGTCATGACTCGTTACTCTAATAGCTTACGAAGCCTAGTTTAATCCTTAATCTTGTATATTACTTCTGTATAGAACTTCTCTGTAATTTTCCAGGTATTACATTGTTGTAACAGGTCATTTTAAAGAAATTTAATGCACCTCTATATTTTATAAATGACAATCTGTTGTCCAGAGACACTGAGTGATTTTGCTGAAGTCCCATTGCAAATTAGCAAAACATGAAGGAAAATTTAGGACTAGTTGCCTAGTTCATTGCATTGATTGTTTTTAATCTTTTTCTAACCACTATACGATACATTTAAATTTCAAATAGTCATCTTGGGTACCTGATTTTAGAGCTCCTTGTGCTTGTGTTTTTTACTTGCCCATATAGATATACTTTAAAAAAAAATCTCTTTGAAATTTAAACATCAACAGTGTAGTTGACTTTGCTTTGAGGAACCTTAATGTTTTGATTCTGAAACAATTTTTAGGAATGGTCATGGAGAGAAAAAGCCTACTGCTTTAAAATTTTGTAGCTTTGGACCTAGGGACTTAAT
This sequence comes from Mormoops blainvillei, assembly GCA_004026545.1. NCBI lineage: Eukaryota > Metazoa > Chordata > Mammalia > Chiroptera > Mormoopidae > Mormoops > Mormoops blainvillei. The sequence goes on along the minus strand of PVJD01003290.1, from coordinate 108,377 downwards.
TAAAGGTGGTGTAAAAATTAACCAATGATTTAGCAGCTGCTTTCTTAAGCTTTTATGTGGATATATATTTCGGGTTCTAAAAGCCACTATTATATAAATTGAGTTCTTGGTAGCTAACATTTATTTACTACTTAGAATTTGAATGCCTTAGCTGAAGTTTCAACATGAGAATTATTTGGGGATCTTAACACTAGTACCTGTGCTCTGACAACCCTACCTATCCTGATTTTACCTGGTCTGAGACAAGGGCATGGAGTTTTTATTATTTTATATTTTATTTTTAAATTATATTTCATTGATTATGCTATTACAATTGTTCCAATTATTCCCCCTTTCCTCCCCTCCACCGAACCCTCTCCCCACTCTCTCAGGTAATCCCCACACTGTTGTCCATGTCCATGATCGTGCATGTAAGTTCCTGGGCTACTCTATTCCCAATGCTATATTTTACATCCCTGTGACCGTTTTGTCACTACCAGTTTGTACTTCTCAATCTCTTCACCCCTTTTGCCCATTTCCCCAACCCCCCTCTCATCTGGCAACCATCAAAATGCTCTCTGTATCTGTGATTCTGTTTCTGTTCTGCTTGTTTATTTTGTTTTTTTAGATTCAGTTGTTGATAGAGATGTATTTGTTGCCATTTTATTGCTCATATTTTCGATCTTCTTAAAGAAAACCTTTTAACTTTTCATATAACACTAGTTTGATGGGGATATACTCCTTTAGCTTTAGCTTTTCTGGGAAGCTCCTTATTTGACCTTTGATTCTAAATGATACCATTGCTGAGTAGAGCAATATTGGTTGCAGATCCTTACTTTACATCACTTTGAATATTTCTGGCTAATCCTTTCTAGCTCCAAAGTTTCTTTTGAGAAATCAGCTGACAGCGTTATGGAGGCTCCCTTGTAGGTAACTACTTTTTCCTTGCTGCATTCAGGATTCTCTCTTTGTCATTTTATTATGACATTTTAAACTTTGGCATTTTATTATGATATGTCTTGGGATAAGCATCTTTGAGTTCATCTTGTTTGGGATTCTCTGTGCTTCCTGGACTTGTGTGTCTATTCCCTTGACCAAGTTAGGGAAGTTTTCTTTCATTATTTCTTCAAATAGGTTTCGAATTTCTTGATCTCTTTTCCTTCTGGCACCCCCATGATGCGAATGTTGGTATGCTTGGAGTTATCCCAGAGGCTCCTTACACTTTCCTCATTTTTATGGATTCTTTTTTCTTCTTGCTGTTCCGATTGGTTGTTTTTGCTTTCTTATATTCCAAATCACTGATTTGATTATTGGCGTCATCCACTCTACAGTTGATTCCCTGTAAGTTGTTCATTATTTCAATTAATGTATCCTTTGTTTCTGACTGGATCTTTTTTATACTGTTGAGGTCCTCGCTAAGTTCCTTGAGCATCCTGATAGCCAGTGTTTTGAACTCTGCATCTGATAGAGTGCTTACCTGCATTTTGTTTAGTTAATTTTCTGGAGATTTGTTCTGTTCTTTCATTTGGGCCATATTTCTTTGTCTCCTCATCCTGGCAGATGTCTTAGGCAGAGCTGCTACATTTCCCAGGCTTGGTAGAGTGGCCTAATGTAGTAGGTGTCCTGAAGGATCCAGTGGCACAGCCTCCCTTATTACCCAAGCTGGTACCTGAGGTGTGCCCACTGCGTGGGCTGTGCACACCCTTCTTTTGTAGTTGAGCCTTGATTGCTGTTGGCACATCCAAGGTCAGCCACCACCTGTGTTCTGTCTAAGGTCACACAGCATAAGCTACAAAGCATTCTATAGATGGTTGCTACTTGTGCCGGGCCGGGAGGTGCCCAGGTGAGCCAGACTGTGAGCCGAGGCTGGCTGCTGCTAGTGCCAGGCCTGGGGCAACTTAGTGAGAGGTATGGGGCTCACTGGAGCCAGATGCTGCTTGCTTGGGAGGATTTAGGAAAATCTGAAGCATGGGCCAAGACAAGCCATTCGTATGGAAGAGCCCCTGGAAGCAGCTTGGGTGGGCCTGAAAGTTGGGTGTGACAGGGCTCAGGGAATCACCTGGGTGGGGCAAACAGTGTGAGCCAGGCTGATGGAGTCTTAGATATGGCACCTGTCTGCTGGCTCTGTGGCTCAGTTGGAGGAGGGCTCAAGAAAGGAACAGTGCCAGCAATTCTCTCTGGGTGAAAGCTGCCCCCCCAGATCTTGCCCTGATGCCAGACAATTCAGTTCCTCCGTGTGTGTTTTCCGGTGCCTTTCAATCTGCTGCCCCAATGCTGGGCTCAGAGGAAGTGAGTTTGAGTAAGTCTGTGTGTGGGCCCTGGAAGAGGAACTTCCCGGTATTCCAGCAGTTTCTGTCTGCCGCAGCCTCAATTCCTGCTAGTTTTTACAGCCAGAAGTTCTGGCACCTTCTCTTCCTGGCACTGGCACCCTGGGCTGGGGTGCCTGATGTGGGTCCCTTCGCTCCTGAGATATTCCTCCCGATTCTTATCTGCCACCTGTGGGCGTGGGACCAGCCTGGTCAGCATCTCAGCCCCTCCACTCCTCCTGTTAGTGTCGATATAGTTTCTTCTTTAATTCCATAATTGTAGAACTTCCATTCAGCTCAATTTTTGATGGTTCTGAATGATGGATTTTCTGTAGTTTAGTTGTAATTTTAATGTGGTTGTGTGAGGAGACAAACCGTGTATACCTGTGCTGTCATCTTGGGCATGGAGTTTGAAAATGCTACTCAGGTCATTCTCATATGCAACCACATCTAAGGACCTTCGATTAAGTAGATATCAACAGGCGAGATGGAGATGAAACCATAAAGGGAATGGGGGCTACTGTTAATTATTTTTTGGGAACTCAAGATCCTAATGTTCAGCTTTATTTTGCCTTTTTAAATTCAAGATCCATTTAGGTGCTTTACAGTATTGTCATTTTGTAAAAAAAATTGCTACTCCTTTTGAGGAAGTATATTAACTCTATGTTACAATTGTGGAAGCTGAGGCTCAAAGAACTTAATGTATCAAGGCTACACAACTCTAGGGGATGAAAGAGTAGTAGAAACAGACTTCTGGCCAAGGTGGAGGTGTAGGTAGATACACTTTGTCTCCTTGCACAACCAAAAGAAGGATAACAACACATTTAAAAACAAAAAATAACAAGAACTGCCAGAAAATGGAACTGTATGGAAGTCTGACAACCAAGGAGTTAAAGAAGAAACATTCATCCAGACTGGTTGGAGGGGTGGAGATGGGCAGCTGGGGCAGAGAGGACGTGCGTGACAAGGCTGTCGCTGGAGGACTGGGGTGGGCAAGGCAGCAGGTGGGGGCCCACATTTGCTTGCGGATAAACCGAGAGGAACAACTGGGGAACGAGACAGTCCATGCAACCCAGGATTCCAGTGTGGGAAAAGAAGGCCTCAAAACCTCTATGGGTAAAAACTTGTGGGGTTTGCGGCAGTGGAAGAAACTGTCAGTCTCACAGGAGAGTTCGTTTGGGAGACCCACCTGGTCCTAGAGCTCACACAAACGCCCGCACCTGGGAATCAGCACCAGAAGGTCCCAATTTGCTTGTGAGTAGCAGAGGAAGCAACTGAGAGCCTACCAAGAGCCAAACAAGCAGCATTGTTCCCTCTCAGACCCCTCCCCCACATACAGAGCCACAAGGCAGTGACATGGGTTGCCCCTCCCTGGAGAATACCTAAGGCTCCACACCTCACAACGAAATAGGCAGGCCAAGACCAAAAAAAAAATAATTATATAGTAAAATATATATTTATATTAATATTTTTATAATTAATATTAATATATTTATATTAATATTTTTATAATTTATATTAATATTTAATATATTAAATTTATTTTTAATATATATTTAAAAATATATATATATAACCCAAATGACAGAACAGATCAAAGCTCCAAAAATAGAACTAAGCAATAAAGAAATAGCTAATGTAACAAATGCAGAATTCAAAATACTGGTAATCTGGATGCACACAGAAATGGCTGAGTATGGTCACAAAATGGAGGAAAAAGTGAAGGCTATTCAAAGTGAAATAAAGAAAAATATACAGGGATCCAACAGTGAAGGGAAGGAAACCGGGACACAAATTAATGATTTGGAGCAGAAGGAAGAAACAAACATTCGACCAGAACAGAGTGAAGAAACAAGAATTCAAAAAAAAAATGAGGAGAGGCTGAGGAATCTCTGGGACAACTTTAAATGCTCTAACATCTGAATCATAGGGGTGCCAGAAGGAGAAGAGGAAGAACAAGACATTGAAAACTTATTTGGGGAAATAATGAAGGAGAACATCCCTAATCTGGCAAAGGAAATAGACTTCCATAAGTCCAGGAAGCTCAGAGAGTCCCAAAGAAGTTGGACCCAAGGAAGCACATACCAAGGCACATCATCATTACATTGCCCAATATTAAAGATAAAGAGAGAATCTTAAAAGAAGCAAGAGAAAAGGAAAGAGTTACCTACAAAGGAGTTCCCATAAGACTATGAGCTGATTTCTTAAAAGAAACGTTATAGGCAAGAAGGGGCTAGAAAGAAGTACTCAAAGTCCTGAAAGCCAAGGACCTACATCCAAGATTACTCTGTCCAGCAAAGCTATCATTTAGAATGGAAGGGCAGATAAAGTGCTTCCCACATAAAAGAAAGTTAAAGAAGTTCATCATCACCAAGCCCTTATTACATGAAATGTTAAAGGGACTAATCTAAGGAAAAGAAGATGTTCGATAATATGAACAGTAAAATGACAACAAACTCACAACTATCAACAACTGAACCTAAAAAAACAAAAGCAAACTAAGCAAACAACTAGAACAAGAACAGAATCACAGAAATGGAGATCACATGGAGGGTTATCAGCAGGGAGGGGCAGGGTAGAGAATGGAGGAAAAGGTACAGGGAATAAGAAGCATAAATGGTAGGCACAAAATAGACAGGGGGAGGTTAAGATAGTATAGGAATTGGAGAAGCCAAAGAACTTATATGTACAACCCATGGGCATGAACTAAGTGGGGGATGCTGGTGGGCGGTGGTGCAGGGCAGAGGGGGATAAAGGGGAGAAAAAAAATGGCACATCTGTAATAACATAATCAATAAAATATAGTTTAAAAATAATTAAAAAATAAAAGAATAAAAAAAGAACTACAAAAGGGGAAAAAAAGAGTAATAGAAATAAGGTCTGATCCCCAAACCTATGCTCTACATCACTAGGCCTGTTGTCACCCAGTATATTTGCTATCATGGATTACAGTCAATGACTAAAGAATATTTTATTTAAAGTGGCTTTATAAATGCCTAGTCTTAATTTTAAAAAAATCATGTTTATATTTTATTATTTAAAAATACCTACAAATTCTATTGCATAAGAAACCCAATGCTTAGTATTTAAAAGGAACTTAAATGTTTGGTTTATGTCTTCAGAATCATGTTTAACATTTTCATGTTTGGGATGATTTAATTTAACTCAGTAAACTGACAGTCTTCTTTTTGTCACATGACAATCTGTATTTATTTTTGCTATTAGTCAACTATTAAAGTAATTTGCCAAATAAGAAAAGTGAAATTATTTATTAAGATGATGCTGGACTTTTTGTTCAAAGTCTAATTTCCTCTGAATTTGTTAGAGGGTAATTGAATAACATTATGACCTTACTTTATTATTGAAATGCCAGGTTTATTTATATAATAATAAATGCCAAGTTTCATGTTACTAAAACAGCTGCTTTCATTTAATTAATTAGTCATAACTCGTAAGCCTTTATTTTATGTAAAACATGTTTTTCTAGGTGCTGGGAGATTGACTTCTGATATTAACAGCTTTACTAAAATTATCTGTAATTATTCAGGAAAAAACAAAGGAACATGATGTTTGTGTAGAAATGGTACTTTTATGCTAACTTGAAAACATTATATTTAGAACTTAAAATGCAATAACATAACTCACTGGTCAGCAAACTATGACCCACCAAATTGTGCCAAAATAAGCCTTCTACATGTATTTGTTTTCCTTTTCTCCAATTTTTTTTTATTGTGGTAAAATATACATGATGTAAAGTTTACTACTTAACCATTATAAGTGCACAGCACAGTGGTATTAAGTACATTCATATTATTGTGCAACCATCACCAACATCTTCCTCCAGAATACTTTTCATCTGGCAAAACTGAACCTCTATACCATTATACGAAGCTCCCCATCTCCTCTCTCCTCAGCCTTGGTAATCACCATTCTACTTTCTTTCTCTATGATTTTGATGACTCTAGGTACCTCATATAAATGGAATCAAACAGCCTTTGTCTTTTTGTGACTGGCTTATTTCACTTAGCATACGTCCTCAAGATTCACCCATGTCGTATTGTATCAAAGTCTCCTTCCTTTTTCAGGCTTAATAATAATATTCCGTTGTGTGTGTATATCACATTTTTGCTTACCCGTTCATCTGTCATTGGGCACTTGGGTTGCTTCCATATTTTGGCTATTATAAAAATGCTGCTGGAAAATGGGTGTACAGATACCTCTTTGAAAACTTGCTTTTACTTATTTGAGTTATATAGCCAGAAGTGGAATTGCTGGATTCTATGGTCATTCTATTTTTAGTTTTTTGAGGCCCACTGTGCTGTTTTCCATAGTAGCTGAACCATTTTATAGTCCCAACAACAGCGCACAAGGTTTTTTAACTTTTCTACATCCTTGCCAACCCTCATCATTTTCTGTTATTTCATAGCAGCCATTCTAATGAGTGTGAGGTGGCATCTCAGTGGAGTTTTGACTTGCATTTCCCAAATGTTTAGTGATGTTGAGCATCATTTCATGCTTTTGTCTCTTCATATATCTTCTTGTGAGTAATGTTTAAGTCCTTTGCTTATTTTTTAATTGATTGGTTTTTTGGTTGTTGATTTCAGAAGGTTCTTTTTTTGAAATTTTATTTCTTTATTTTTAGAGAGAGGGGAAGGGAGGGAGAAAGAGATGGAGAGAAACATCAGTGTGTGAGAGAAACATTGATGGGTTGTCTCCTGTGCACCTCCAACCGGGGATAAGTTGCAGCCCAGGCATATGCCCTGACCGGGAATCAAACCTGTGACCTTTCATGGTGGGGTGTCACTCAACCAACTGAGCTATGCTGGTCAGGGCGAGTTTCAGAAGTTCTTATATATTCTGGATATTAATATTTAATTCTCTGCCTGTTTTTGTAGAGAGTTCTATTGGCTTTCAGACTTATTTGTAACATTGTATATGACTGCTTTCATGTTATATTTGAATAGGCTAGACAGTGAATATGTGGCCTGCAAAGCTAAAAAATCTGTACCCTGCCCATATACAGAAAAAGTTTATTGACCCCCGGCCTAACTAATAAAATTAGCAAATGAAATAGTGAGTATTTAATTTAAAATTTATTTACTGGGGAGACCTCTAAACATTGAACCTAAAAATTAATTGGAACAAAATGATTTATATTATGTTTGTATAATCAATATATATCTTATAGCAAAAGATTTTGCAGAATTGTGGTTAGTAATTGATACATTTTTTTTTTCCCAAGCGAAGCCTTAGGCTTGCCCTCTTGGTACGCATTGTGGAATTTTAATGTTTATAAGATATTGGAATATATTTTAAAGAGAAAATCTAAACTTCTGTGCTAGAGAAACTTTCTCAAAAAATGACTGATACATAGCTAAGATATTTAGAAACTGATGTGCCTAAGGAGCTGACTAAAGGTAGAAGGAGTTTCTATCCAGACTTTTGAGTCCATTCTTATTTAATGAATTAAGTCAAGTGACCTTTATAATTCTCAGCAACCATTTTTACTGTTAAAGATATTTTAGATCTTTAAACTTTTAGTGTTCTAACATTAGTATGATAGTTGTAAGACATTTTTTTATGACTTTGCTTCGCTAAATTTTTTCCCATCCGTTACAGTAAAAACAAACTAAAAGTATGGGAGAAAGAAGTTTCCCATGACTATTTATAAAGGGCCAAAGTGTCTTCAGCTTTGCATACAAACTTCACAGCTGAGGAATGAATTCTTTGGAAAAGGCTCTCAAAAACTGACTAATTTTAGAAAATGCTAGAGTGAACTTGGGTTGTATCTTTAATATAGTTTAAGTTCACAATACTGTTCATAGTTTAAATAAGTTAAAGCTATTTATTGACTTTAGATAGAGAATTGAATTGTAGAGTAGTTTGACAAAGAAAATGATTTAATTGGAATGGTCATAGGTCACTATTAAGACAGGAAAGAATGGGAAGGCAAAAAAGATAGTTTAAGTTCAACTCATAGAAATCTGAAAACTTATTACTATTTGTAACATTTACACTTGATCTTAGCCAAAACATTGAGAAGCAAATACTATTTGTAACTTTTAACACATTTTAAATAGTTACAAATATTTACAAAGGTCAGAATTTCCAAGTTTCATTGGCAAAAAATGAAGGTATAGGAGTTTCTAACATGTGTGATGGGCCATATCCTGGTTACATCTGTGTTTTTTCATGCTATATAGCTCAGGGATATTACTCAGAGGCAGGCCTTCAGGAATTTAGTGAGAAGAGCACAGCACACTGCTAAATTAGGTCAGTTTCTTAACTGCCTACTCTCTTGAAAAAAATAATGTAGTCCCTTTGAGGCTTTAAGGTTTATGGTTGTGAGATAAGAATGGATGTGGTAGGTAAGCAGAGAGCCCCTCTGATTTGAATTTTCTCTAATTATTCTTGTTCCACCCCACTGGGATCCCATGTCCCATTGATATCAGAACTTTAGAAATAATATAAAGAATTAGAAAAAGGAAAGAAAGAAAGAAAGAAAGAAAGAAAGAAAGAAAGAAAGAAAGAAGGAAAGAAGGAAAGAAGGAAAGAAGGAAAGAAAGAAAGAAAGAAAGAAAGAAAGAAAGAAAGAAAGAAAGAAAGAGAAGTATGTGTTAATAGAACAGAGGTATTCTTTTGTAATTGCACCAGACTTGTAGAAAATTACTTTGGGCAGAATTAAGGGTGAAAGTGCCACAATTTGTACGATTTGGTTTTTGAAAATAAAGTGATTTGGAGGCAAGCCTCTGAAATGGAATTAGAAAAGAACCTGAGTTATGATAGTTTGTGTCCAAAATATGGTTGTACCTATAAATTAATGATTCTGATTTCTTATATGGTATTTGTTAAAATTAAATATACCATTTCAAACTAACATCTATCCTTCTTAAACTATTCCAAAAGATTTAAGAAGAGGGAAGACTCCCAAGCTTATTTTATGAGACCAGCATTATCCTAATTCCAAAAACAGATACAGACACTACAAAGAAAGAAAATTATAAGCCAATATCCCTGATGAACATAGATGCTAAAATCCCCAACAAAATATTAGCAAAGCGGATCCAGCAATACATTAAGAAGATCATATACCATGATCAAATGGGATTTGTTCTAGGGATGCAAGAGTACTACAATATCTGCAAATCAATAAATGTGATTCACCACGTAAACAAAATAAAGGCTAAAAACTACATAATCATATCAATAGATGCAGAAAAAGCATTTGGTAAAATCTAGCACCCAATTATGATAAAAACTCTCAGGACAGTGGGAGCAGAGGGAATATACCTCAATATAATAAAGACCATATATGACAAAACAACTGCCAGCGTCATACCCAATGGATAAAAACTACAAGTGTTTCCTTTAATATTAGGAACAAGACAGGGATGTCCTCTTTTACCACTCTTATTCAACACGGTGCTGGAAATCCTAGCCATAACAATCAGACAAGAAGAAGAAATAAAAGACATACAATTTGGAAAATAAGTAAAACTGTTGTCATTTGCAGATGACATTATATTGTATATAGAGAATCCTAAAGATTCCATCAAAAAACTATTAGAAGTGATAAATGAGTTCAGTATAGTAGCAGGACACAAAATAAATATCCAAAAATCAGTAACATTTACATAAACCAGTAATGAACTATCAGAAAGGAAAACTAAAAAAACACTCCCATTTAAAATTACATCAAAAAGTAAAATAAAATACTTAGGAACAAGTTTAACCAAGAGTGTGAAAGACCTGTACTCAGAAAATTTTGGCACTGAAGAAAGAAATTAAAGAAGATACAAATAAGTAGAAGCATATACTGTGTTCATGGGTAGAAAGAATTAGTATCATTAAAAGGTCTATACTATCCAAAGAAGTCTATAGATTCACCACAATTCCTATCAAGATACCAATACTGTATTTCACAGAAATAGAACAAATATTCCAAAAATCTATTTGGAACTGTAAAAGACCCTGAATAGCCACAGCAACCTTGAGAAAGAAGAACAGAATTGGAGGAATCATGCTACCTGATATCAAACTATACTGTAAGACCATAGTCATCAAACAGCATTGTACTGGTATAAAAACAGACACATAGATCGATGGAACAGAATTGAGAGACCAGAAGTAAACTTATGCCTTTATAGTTAGTTAATATTTGACAAAGGAGGCAAGAACATACAATGGCGTAAAGATAGTCTGCTCAAGAAATGGTGTTGGAAAACTGGACAGGTATGTGCAAAAATGTTATTAGACCACCTTCTTACATCATACACAAGGATAAACTCAAAATGGATTAAAGACTTAAATGTTACACTTGAAACCATAATAATGCTAGGTGAAAACATAGGCAGCAAAATCTTGGACATTTATTATAGCAAAGGAAACAAAAGAAAAAAAATAAACAAATGGGACTACATCAGACTGAAAAGTTTTTGCACAGCAAAGGAAACCATCAACAAAATGAAAAGACAATCCACTGAATGAAAGAACATATTCACTAATGATACACCTGATAAGGGGTTGATATCCAAAATTTATAAATAACTTATAAAACTCAACACCCAAAAAGTCCAATTAAAAATGGGCAAAGGAACTGAACAGACACTTCTCCAAAGAGAACATAAGATGGCCAATAGATATGTGAAAAGATGCTCAACATGACTAATCACCACAGTGAGATATCGTCTTACATCTGTTAGAATGGCTATCATCAACAAACAACGAGCGCTGGCAAGGCTGAGAAGAAAAGGGAAGCCATGTGCACTGTTGGTGGGAATGCAGACAGGTGCAGCCACTGTGGAAAGCAATATGACATTACCTCAAAAACTTAAAAAGGAAATGCCTTAAGACCCAGGGATTCCACTTCTGGGAATATACCTGAAGAAACCTGAAACAGTTTGAAAGAATATATGCACCCCTGTGTTCATTGCAGCATTATTTATGGTAGTCAAGATTTGTAACCAGCCCAAGTACTCATCGGTAGATGAGTGGGTAAAAAAGGTGTATGACATATGCAAAATGGAATACTACTCAGACACTTAAAAGAAGAAGGAAATCTTACATTTTGCAACGGAATGGGTGGACATGGAGAGTATTATGCTAAGTGAAATAAGCCAGTCAGAGAAAGACAAGTACCATATGATTTCAATTATATGTGGAGTCTAATGAACAAAATCGCCTAAAAACAAAATAGAAACAGACACACAGAGAGGGAGAACAGACTGATAGCTATCAGAGGGAAGGTGGGTTGGGGGACTGGGTGAAAAAGGTGAAGGGATTAAGCAAAAATAAAAAAACAAACAAAAACAAACACAACTCATAGACACAGACAACAAATTGGTGCTTACCAGAGGGAAAGGGGCCATAAACAATGATGGAAGACTTGGAGTGGTGAACACAGAACACTGTACACAGATGATGTATTCTAGAACTGTATACCTGAAATGTATATAATGGTATTAATGTCACCCTAATAAGTTTAATAAAAATACATAAATTAAAAAATAAATATACCACTTCACTTTATTGCCTAACATTACAGCTTTTATATTATACCAAGATATATTTGTAAGGAAAGAGAGTTAAGATAGTCAAACCTAGGTGGGTCATTTATCACTAGTCCTTAAGAATTTTCATCTAACCTGCACACATGCTATTTTATTTCTGTAGAAATGGATGTATGGAAGTATTAGTCAATCCCAAGGGGAGTTGTTTGACAGGAGCCACAGTTTTAACAGCTGCTACAGTTGTGTATCAGTTCAGATGTGCTGGAAAAACAGAAATTGAGTTGCTAAATCTGAACATGGCTACCACACTTCCGTTTGTAGATCTGATGGATGTGCCTGAGTTTCTCGACCAATGAAGTCAATGGTAGTCAAGATAATTATAAGAGCCATTGAATATATTTTCTCCTTTGTGCTAAAGTGGTGCAAGATACGCACAAAGTGGAAGTGTCAGAGAGAGGAGCAATCCTTTCTTTCTCTTTTCTTTTATGCTTGATAGTCAAGTAGAATGCTTTCATAGAATGAGGAAAGAGACAGAGTCATTGTCTTAAAGGATGCATCTATATTTTATGGTCTGAAGCAGTTCCCATTATTCTTTGATGTTCACGATTCAGTTATTAGTTGTCAGTAAAACTCCTACACAAAGTGTCAAAGGGTCATTTAAGGGTCATTTCACATAAGTGTTGTACCAGAGTACGGGAATGGTTTCTTCCCATCTTTTGTTCCTACCTAGTATATCTATTCAAAGAGAACAACTAGATGCTTTAACTTAAAAAACTGGGTATATAATACCCATTTACTCCCTTTTATCAAACCTTTAGTGATATGTTTATGTTTTTATACTACTACTTCATGGGAAAAAATTTAATTTCATAAGTTGTGAAGGGAAGAATCTTCCTGGCGTTTTTCCTTTTTTAGTTGACCAAGTAGCTGCACACTGTGCTAAATGGAAACGAAGAGATAATTAAAGTTTTACTTGGGGCTGTGAATGAAGAAAGGAACAAGTAAATGGGCAGAATATATTCAATGAATGGAAAATGAGAAAGAGAACAGTCTCTGATGGTGGCAAAAGTGGCGGTGCTAAGTGCTAGACTGGGCGGGCCCGAAACTAGCAATTTGAGGTTTGAAGGCTTTAATCTCTTATGTTCAGTTGGTAACTCTGGAACCTTTTGTTTGTGAAATAATTCTGTGATCTTAGGTTATTAGAAACAATTTTCTGCCAAAGGCCATGTAAAACCTCTTCAAAAGTACAATGTTGCTTTTTGAGGGATAGATTCCATCCATAATTAAATTGATAATTAATGCTAAGGACAATCTTTGTAGTGGCATTTATAGGCCACATCATTGATTCATTATTTTAAAATAGGCAATACATTCAAATGGCACAAAATTCAAAAGAGAAAAATGACAAAATAGAATTATATCCTCAGCCCCTTGGTTCCAGTCATGCAGGTTTTCTTCTCAGTGGCCACAGCTGTTACCAGTTCTTACAAATTCTGGTAGGATACTTTATACCTGTGCTGTCCAATGGTGTAACAATATAATGTGAACCACAAATGCAATTTAAAATTTTGTAGGTCCTATGTTAAAAAATGCAGTCTAAATGGTGCAATTATTAACCTAATTCAACTTCTACAAAACAAGTTGTCTTTAACAGAAAATAGTTTACACTGTGTCATATTTGAGATTTAAATTAATTACATGAAATTTAAATTTAAATTCTTAGTCACACTAGCCATATCTCTGTGCTGAAGAGCCTTTAGATGGCTATTGGCTGCCATACTGGACAGTGCATCGTCTTCATTCAGGAGCAATACACTATGTATGTGTATTGTTTTTTTCTCTTTTATATATATGCACTTAGTTTTGCTTTGTACCTTGCATTTTCACTTACTATAACTTGATAATTATTCCATTTCATTGCTTAATGGGCTCTTTTTCCCCCCAGGCTGTGTATTGTGGGGATGAACCATGACTTACGTAAGCTGTCCCCAGTTGATGGATACTTGGATTTATTTTTCTCCCCTCCCCCCATGCTATTATTAAGTGGTCATTTTAAAAGCACACTTCATGCACTGTACAGTCTACTGCTCTAATAGTCTTTCCTGGCATGTTTGATTAAATTAACTAGATGTTGAAACCCTATAGAGCAGAGGCTGTGTTTTTGACTACTTTTGTGTATACTGTTGGGTTTAATTTATAGCACATACCTTGACATCTAATGATCAACTATAACATAGATATTATTTGAATTTGTTTAAGCTTGAGCAAGAGGTCAGTTGTTGGGGATGGAGATGAGCAAAATATTTGTCCAGCAAAATATTAGCATCGAACCAAGCACCATATTTTGTTATGTATAATGTGCACTTTTTTTGCCCAAATTTTTGAGGGAAAAATGAGGACATGTGTTATACGTGGGTATAATGGTTACATACCATGGGCATAGTTATCCCATGTATAATGCTCACAAAAACATGGGTGTGCATTATACACTGGAGTACAATATACATGGCAAAACATGGTTTAACATTCATTTTTGCAGCAATTACTCAATGAATTGTTAAACTATCATCAAATGCACTATTAAAAGTGTTGTAGTAGATTTCTTAGCACTCTGTAAAATTCAGTTCTTGATTTGAGATTCTCTTTTAGCACTATTCCCTGCAGTGGTGTTTATAAAAGAAATATGCATTTCATTAGTACCGTAAGTGAAAATTCTGAGTAATGTCATTTCCATCTCAGACTTAGAGAAAACAAAATATTTGGCCATCATGGGCAGGGTTTTTTAACAGGACATAAATGCTATATTATTACTTATAGCCTAAATATTCCTATTTTTGAATGATAGCAGAGTAACATATAATTTATAGAAAAAGTTATAGATTTTGAGAATTAAACAATTATTCATTAACATGTGCATAAGAATTCTCATTTGTGTCAACACCCTGAAATCAAAATTGTTAAGAGTCTTGCATTTTTATTCTTCTATTGGTGTAAGAAATTAGCCTTTTGATGTGAACACAGTGGCTGAAGAGGAAGACCAAATAATAATGGTTATTTTCTCCCAGTTTATGAAAGAAGAGATTGAGAATTTAGAGGTAACATTAATAGAAGAGATTAGGTTGTTCAATAGGCACCTAGGAAAGAATAATCAGTATGTGTGCTCCTTCTCCCCAATTTTTTGAGGGAGTTATGCTTCAAAATGGGTACAAAACTGAAAAGTAGAAAACAAGTTTGTCCATTTTTTTTTCTAAGAATGTTTTTGGCAACAAGTTGGGGTTTTACATTGTCCTAAAAAAATAAGATGAAATTCTAAGCTAGAATTCATCAGAAACAAAGAAAGATTATTTAATGTATGGGCAGGTGATACAGCATTCCAGAAAGCATTTTAAGTGAGCCCAACACCCTTCCTTTAACTCTGCTGACTACCTTAGGTGAACCGGTACACTTGGCTCTTAGGCATTTAACAGCATTGGTTTGGGTTTCAAATGAAACTAGTCCAGCCAGAAGTCAGAATAGCACTCAACAGGCAGCTGTTGCAGAATGGATTTGGAGACAGAAAACCTGGAATTGAATCTCTGCCCTGTCATTCGCTGACTTAGTCACTTTCTTTCCCCTCATTGATCCTGTCTGTGACTGAAGAAGGTGACTGTACAGAATGAAAGTGTGGCAGTAACACCTGCACACACCAGGCATTCAGTTTGTTTGTTAAATTTTAAATATTGTTTGCTTTGTTAGAAATGCTGGCATCGTTATTATACTAATTGGAAAACAAGGAGTGAGGGAACACACCCTGTTCTCATTTCTTTCCTAGGAAGTGGAAGATGGGGTTGGTTTTCTTCATTAGTCCATTGTGAAAGTCCCTGTGCCAGGTCCAGAGAAGCTGTTCTTGGAACACTGAACACAAAATGGGTACTAATCTTAATGGAAATCACACTTCTTTTCAGAGGAGAAAAAATGCCCCCTCTGAGATTAAGAATGTGCTACCAAGATGATTGTAATTTTGATTGTTTCCTCCCTTCACCATATCTTTGCCTTATCTTTTAATATTTCACTTTTCTTCTGTGTATGATGAGAGTAACTCTAACTGTATTTCTTTGATTTTGTTAGGACTGATACTCATTGCCTGAATATCAAAATACTCAAAAGAGGGAGTGGGAATTTGGGACATTATTCTTATCATAGGCTATCGTGTTTTTTTTAAACATATAGATTAAAATCAGATCTTCCATGTCCTATAACTTAGATATTGAGGTATTGTATTTTACCATAAATAGCTGTAGAATTAAGTGTCAATTTAATACCTAATTTTTGTTATAGGTAAGAGGAAGAGGAATCTTGTAACTTCCAACTCCTTCTCCATTAAGTACAGGGGACGTGAGGGGGCAACATTTGTCCCAGATTGTTTAAAGCTGTATGTAACCTTTGTCTGATGGCAGCATGATGGCGTAGTCTGAAAATTCACCTTACACACCCTTGACTAAATGCTTTTATTAGAGCAAATACAAATAAATGGTTTTATTTATTTATGTTTTCCTGGATTCAATTTTTTTTATAATATAGGAATACTTTCCATCTTTTCACAGGTATGTTTTGATGTCAAAATGGAAAAACTAATTTAAAATGTTTTAACATAATTAAGATCTACTTTTTCTTAGTACTATGATGAAAAATTTCAAACAGAATAAAATGCCTGTCCATAGACACTATACTTGGAAATTTTTTTGAGCATTAAAGTGTTCTTGGTAAATTTACCTTTAAATTATGTGTTTTATGAGATAGTATATAAAATGATATGGAGTCTTAATTGCTTCAGAGGCTGAATATTTGCAAATTCATTAAAATATCCACTAATTAAAAGGATATGGGTCACAGTAATTTAATAGCAATGGGTGGTGTCCTGTATGACTGGTCATACAAGCAGTGAGCATTACTGAACATTGACTGTTCACCAGGTACTGTGTTAAATGTATGACACAGCTTCTGCATTTACTAGTCAACAACCACTCTGTAAAGTAGATGTAGTTGTTATCCAGGTTGTTCAGAAAAGGAAACTGAGGCTTAGAGTGTAACTTGACCAGGGTCACATAGCCAAGCAATGACGGATCTGAGAATGGAACCCAGATGTCATTTGAAATCCACTTGCTTTGACCACTTTGCATTCTGCTCACCTTTCTCCCACTCTCCCAGAACTGCCAGGTGTGGCAAAGACAATACAATAATAAATAGTATGAGTGGCATTAAATAGGACTAAACATTTTTTACTGTTTTTACTTAATTTTTTCTGATTACAAAATTGATATGTTTATCACAAAATATTTGAAAGTAATAGGAATTATAAGGGGAAATAATCATTGGCTAGGCTACCTGGGGATAACAACTGTTGACATGACTTGTAAAGTGGGTTCTTAATAAGATACAATTAACATATTTTATGTAAAAAAACTTCCATAGTCCAATAAAT
The DNA here is from genome assembly GCA_004026545.1 of Mormoops blainvillei. Lineage (NCBI taxonomy): Eukaryota > Metazoa > Chordata > Mammalia > Chiroptera > Mormoopidae > Mormoops > Mormoops blainvillei. The sequence goes on along the minus strand of PVJD01003290.1, from coordinate 91,122 downwards.
TTTGGGAACGTCTGGGTTAAACAATTCTCCTTTTCTTAATGTCTTCTCAGGGATTTTAATATGCTAATATGCATAATAGACTTCCGAAATGGACCTGGAAAGTAATATTTTCCACATTTATTTATCAGAACACTGATTTGTATCTAAAAACAAATATTCTTTCAGATACAGTTTAGGTAATGCCATGGATAGAATGTATCCTTTCAGATGTTTAAATAAGCATTTAGATTTTTAACTATATATACTATTTTTATATTCCTTTTCTTCAGGATTATGGTATAGGTTATTTCAGTAATTTAAAACTCATTTAAAAATGTTTTTTGAAATAGTTGTATTATAAACCATATATGTATTTCATGTGTTTTTGTATTTTTTTTAACTTTTCACCTGGATATTAATCATTTGGACTGTTTCCAATGAAATCATTAACCGTGATAGAGTATGAGTTTTAGGTTTGGGGTGAATGTGATTCTCGAACTGCAAGACTGCAAAATCTGCAGCAGTGAGGAAACCAGCCAGAGTTTGTTACAGCTAGGAACTGAAAGCCATTACAGGTTTCAGAGAAATCTGTGTGGGATGGCTCTGTGACTTGCCATCAGGAAGAAACATGCCAAAGAAAAGGAGTTTCTTAGGGGGAAATAGTAGTCAGATATCAGAATGAGCTGAGAAGTTAGGTGTCCATGTATGTAATTACCTACTGGTTGGAAGTATACATCTCCTCAAATGCAACCTGTGTGGTCCCCAGGCCTGGCTTGGTCTCCTCCCAGAAGTACTGGGAATGCCTGCACCCAGGGGGAGTTCTGGTTATTCGTCTTTGCGGTGGTCAGGGAGAGTAAGAGGGCTGAGAGTCTCAGGCTCTGTTGAGGGGTGAAGAAGCTGGGCTTGTGGACAGATGTGGATTTGAGAAGGAGTTTTAAACTTGGATTAATTGGAGAGGAGTAAGTTTGAAGTAACTTAATAGATAACCCTTTGTAAGAACAAGAAGGACAAGGAACCTTCCTGAAAGAATCAGTGGTTCATTGATTCTTTTCATTCAACAGATAACTTATTGAATGCTAACTATGTGTCATGTCCTGGTCTGGACACTGGCAACTAATTGTATTAAAAATATTACTATATGGTACTTGGAGATTATATTCATGGAATAAAATCACTTTGGAATGAAAACATGATTCAATCTTATTAAAAATACATATCTTTGAACAACACCTAAGGCAGTGTAAACAATACTTTCTCTGTTTTAAAATAGGGACAGTGCAAATCTCTGAAATGCCAGTTAATATGCAGTTTCAAATCCTTTTTGTTTGACTTGGTTAGCATTATGTCTGGTTCCTCAGATGTCTTAATGAACATTTTTAGAATGTCTGTGCAAATATAGAACTTGTAAATGTGGATGTGCTCTCTTCCTACCCCCATCAAACTTTTCCCTGAGATTTGTTCTTCTCATTGGACTATGGGAAGTTGTTAGCATTGGCTCTTCTTAGCCAGAACTGAGTATCAAAACTGTCTTTCTCATCCTGGGATTATTTATGGCAAGACTGGAGAATGCTGCCCTCAGTGGGGCAGTGGATTGCAAGGTTTGTTGAGTTGCCAAAGGGAAAATTCCTTCAGGGAATACCCAGAAGCCCAGGAGGCTTGAGCCTCATAGCTCTGGCAGCAAGAGGTGGTTGGCCTTGACCTCTTCCGTCGGTGCCTGGGGCTCCCAGGGCCCCCAGCTCAGCAACCACAGGGACAGCGCCGCCAGCTTGACATCAGGCAACAGTGGTGGTTATTCTTATTGTCTTAAACTTGTGACTATCGATGGGAAGTGACAATCAAGAAGCACTGGGAATAGTCTAAGGGACCTAGGCTTGACATTTCAGGGAGACCTAGTGTTGAATTTTGGCTCAGCCATTAATCAGAACATTTTAAACAAATTGTTTAACCTCCTTGCATCTTTTCTTCCAGTCCTTTTTTTCCCCTGAAAATAAAGATACCTATCTCATAAGCTTATGGCTGGGATTCATTGAAAGTATTTGTAAAACCATGAAATATTGATAAAGTAATAACACTTATTGACTATGATTTTAATTTCACTATTAAATGTCTGTAGCTAAATTATTAAAGTTTTTGAACTTCAGCCACATGAAAAGTTCACAAGATTGGTTGAAGCTGCCCATTCTCTCTTTGTATTTAGTAAATTAATAATTGATATTTGGTTAAGGATCATTGTTTCCCAAATCTTAATAATGCTATTTTGTAACTCATTAGTTCATAGAATGTGATTCACTGTAAACAGGTTTTCTGGCCCTTTACAATCATTAGAAAAGGCTCTACCTGGTAAGATGTGGAGATAATGAACACATAATGTGTATATTGTCAACCTTTATTCCTTTTCCTCTAAGAAAGAAAATAACCAACTAACCAAACATGTCCTTTCACTGATTTTATTGTTGGCAGTGGTTTCTAATGAAAAGACCTTATCTTTGAGGCTACAAGACAGTCCCTTCTCATATAAGATGACTAGATTTTTATTTTGTACCTTTCCTATCCATGGCTCAGGTACATCCCATTTTCAGGAAATTGTAGTCGCAGAATACAGACTGGAAACCTCTCACTATGTGGCCTCCTACTTTCCACATCTGTAAACTTTAAATAGCTCCTTTACATTAAGAATGATGTATAAGATGAGAGCCACTTACAAGTCATTTGTTGATAATACATGTCTTGAAAGTGATACGGTTGAGTAGGTTATGCATCTCCTTTCTAAATCCTCGATGAGGCTGATTCTCTTGGGCGTGGAGCCTGAGGAGACATGTGATTGAAGGCGGTGTTTCTCATCGAGCGTGTTAGCGCCATCTTCATGTCATGCCAGAATCATTTCCACATGGATACTCATCCAGTTAAAAATTGTCAGGGCCATTTCTGAAAGGAAGGCAAATTATTACTTTGGTTGTAAGGTGGCAAACAGCTGCATTCTTCTTTTTTTCTCATTGAGGCATCCCAAATAGGTCTCCACTGGTCATATACTATTGAAAATTGGTGAGAACCCTGAAGGTCATGGGTAAAGAGGTATGATCATGAAGAACGTGGCCGCTGTAGTGTGTTCACATTTTAAACTGGTGTGTTTTCTAATACGTGCAAGTGTTGTCATTGAAACTAGCTGTTATTTGAATGGTATGAACACATCACAAATTACTATTTTGTGATTTCAGAGAAGTAGGCAATTTTAAAGATTTGTCAAGCATCATTGAATTTCCTGACAGTACTTGAATATTTTATAAAATGGCATCATGTTGCTCTTTGCTTTAAAATGTTCTGAATAGAGAAAGAGTTTACGAAGTTGAAAAAAAATCAAGGGCAAAACAAACTGTGCCTCCCCCTGACCCCAACTCCCTCTGAAATAACTAAATAAAAACCTTAAAAAATCTACCATCTTTTAAAGACAAAGATGTACTTTAAATGAGAGTCAGAGAAAACCTGACCTCTGGATAATAAACAGTAGAAATATATAAAGTTTCTAAAACAATTTTTTCCTTCCCTACTCAATATTCACTGTGTGTTTGACACCTTGGCACATTTCCTGACATTGCTGAGCATTCATTACATTTTAGTTTTCAGTCTGATTAAAAAGATACTTTCTACATTGTCAAACCTGGATGGTTTTCAGTCGATAAGGGAAAACGATGATGATTATTTTAAATTTGTATTTCTTAGATCATTAATGATGTTTGAGAAACTCTTAAAGTGATTAGTTTTCATCCTCTTTTAAAAATTCACTTCATACCCTTTATGTTTCTATATTCATCTTTCTTTTGTCGATTTTGCAAAATACTCCTAATATGTACTTTGCTCCTAATATGTAAAACCTATGTTTTTGTCATATTCTAAATACTTCCTCAGTTTTGTCATTTTTAGCATTTATTTTCATATTATTTTAGAGACAATTTCATGTGTTTTGTCTTGCTTAGAAATGCATGTACATTTTAAATCTTTAAAATATTCCTTATCTTAAATTTATCTAAAATATTTAATAGAAGCAAACTGAAGTTTATTCTTTTGTAGTATGAGATAGTGTCTAAATTTTTAAAAAACATAATTGTCTCACATTATCTGTTGAACAGTTGATCTTTTCTTACTGTTTTGAAATGCCACTTTTATTACATAATAAAATTATTTTTATTTATATGTTTGTTAGTGGCTTTCCATTCAGTTCCATTGATTTTCTGCTTTTCTATCCAAAATTTTTACTTGCAGTGTTGCTATGGTATATTTTAATGATCTTTGAAGTCATAATAATCAGCTTTTTTTTTTGTTTGTTTGTTTTTAAGAAAGTCTCCTGGCTGTTTTCAGGCATTTGTGCATTTGTTTTTCCATGTTGAATTTAGAACTATGAATGAGAATTGAGTCCTTGGGTTCAGTTTCCATTTAAATATTTAGGGAGTTGGTATTGCTACTATGTTGAATTTTCTCATTCAGGAACATGTCCCCAGCACTATTCTCCTCCCTTGACGTCTCGCCTCTCTGTCACAGAACACCAGATTTTACCTTTAGGAAAATATGCCTTCATAGGTGTCAAGAGAAAATTATCTTCATGGCTACTGAATTAACCAGATGTTTTCAATTATGTAACTTCATCATTATGGTATAATGCAGTGGTTTTCAAAGTGTGGTCTTTCATCAGTATCAGTATCAACTGGGATTTTGATAGACATGCAGATTCTCAGATCCACTCCAGACCTACTTAATCAGGAAATCTGTTTTAATAAGCTCTCCAGGTGATTTTGATACATGGGCAATGCTGAGAACCACTGTGTAGTGGATGGAGACAGCTTTGGAGTCATACAGTATAAAATCCCACTTTGGCCCTTTATTCCAGTGTAATTTTGGTTACGTTGCTTATGTAAACTTAGACATCCTTATCTGCAAAATGGGCTGTTGTGAGAATTACCTGTTTCATCAGCAAAGGTTACAGATGCTGAGTTACTGTTACGTTTCAAATTGCCTTCTGATCAACAAGCGCTGAAGTAGTGCACAACCTGAGTGCTAGAGAGCAGTGGTGGTGTCTAGGGGAATCAAAGGCAATACTACAAAGTAAGTGGTGTTGCTGGTTTTGGTGGATCCTAGATAATGGCTGATCCCAAGGGCATAAAATTCTAAGTTTGGGATGGTAAGGGTAAACACTTTCAGTTTTGTCCAGATTGGCACCTTTTAAGTGGGCAGACACAATAGCCTATTATTAGTGAAGTCTGTGAATTCCATCATTTTTTTAGTGCTGACCTTGTATATTATTTTCTATTATTAAAAAAAGAATTCAATGACAGTTTATATTCAGCATGATTCTATATTAATTTTGGATGTACAGCATAGTAGTTAGAAACTCATGTACTTACAGAGCAATCGCCCAGATTTTTCAAGTACCCACCTGACACCATACACAGTTATTACAATATTATTGACTGTATTCCCTATGCTGTATTTTATATCTCTGTGACTGTTCTGTAACTACCACTCTATACTTCTTAATCCCTTCACCTTTTTCACCCTCTAATAACTGTCAGTCTGTTCTCTGTATCTGAGTCTGTCTCTATTTTGTTTGCTTATTTTGTTCTTTAGATTACACATGTAAGTGAAATTATGTGGCATTTTTCTTTCTCTGTCTGACTTATTTCGCTTAGCATAATACCCTCTAGGTCAATCCATGCTGTCACAAAAAGTAAGATTTCATTCTTTTTTAATGGCCGAATAGTTTCCCATTGTGCATATAAACCAAAGCTTTTTTATCCACTCATACATTGATGGCTACTTGGGTTGCTTCCACCCTGAATTCCATCCTAACAATAGGTGTAGGATATGAAATTTTTACAGTTCCATTGTCTTACTGAGTGAAATAAAAATTTCTGTCATATTTCTCTAATTTTAAAAAATCTATCATAGCAAATTTCTAAGAAATTGAGGGAAGAAAAACTAGCATGTGCAAGGGAAATAAGGATTAATGTCTTCATTCAGATGGAAGGGTTAATGTGATACAAAAGTAAATAAGTACCTAAAACCTTCTCAGTTATTGGGAAACTGGAAAAATGTTAACTTTTTCAATATATTGATAAATTACTTTGTGCCAGAAACTGGGCTAAATAGTGGGCAAAAAATAACAAATAAGATGTAAATGTGGCTCAGGAGCACTTCACAGCTGGGCGGGAGGAATAATCAAGTGATGCGATACTGTCTATGGCAAGACTAGGGATAAAGGCAGAAATGGACGGCTGTGAGAATCCCAAGGCCTCACGGAAGAGAGAACTCTCGAGATGACCTTCAAGGACAAGTATCCTGTCCCAGGAGTGGAATGTAGAAAATGCTGTGAAAACTCACCTGGTGATTAGTTCTGCTTGAAGGCACCAGATATCTTAAGGTGAAGGTGACTTGAAGGATGAGCGGGAGCTGCTAAACCAGAAAAGGGAGACAGATGCTATAACTGGAGGCGCAAACGCAGCAGAGCGCCCTGAGTATTGCGGCCTGTGGAGTGGTCCGGGATGAGTGGGGCATACGGGCTGGGCAGGGGCGGGTGAAGCTGGGCCCAACTGTGCAAGTTCTCCAAAAACTGTAGTTGACTGAAAGACTTAAAAAAATTTTTTTTGGTCCTGATTTTGGGTGAATGTATTTTATGTCCTTTGGTGCCAGGTCTGTCTTTATCTCTCTCTCTGTCTTTTTTTTTTTTGGTAGTGATGTCATAACACTCATTAGATAAGGAATTTAAGTTAGGAATTCAGAAAAACATTCCTGTTGTAAATTTATGTTCAGATAACAGTTTTAGTTTTAGTCACCCCTTCTCAATATGAAAGACTTTCAACATTTGGGTTCAGAAGTTGGTTAGTTAATTCCAAGGAAGCCTCTTCCACCAATGGGTGTGACCTGTAATTATTCTTGATATTCTCACTATCTGAAGCCCACTCGTTAAGTGTACTCTCACCATCCATATACCCAGGTCTTCCCCACCCAGGCCATGGATTTTTCTTGTGCTTCCCTGGAGTCCTGCCCTCAGCTTTGGGTAATTTGGCTGGGCCCTGACTCTCTGGCCAGCTAGTCTTTGCCTCCTGAAGCTTGGATTTCTGTGGCCTCAGTAACCAGCTGTAAGCCTGCTATGAATCAGATAAATTGGTGGAATAGAGGTTTCACTGGGAACCTCGATCACACCCCCAACCTGAGACCTTGACTATTGTGTTTCATCCACTAGATGATATCCCGTTGTTACAATACAGATACCCCTTATAATCAACATTAAATCTATACTTAGCAACTTTTGGGGTTATTTTGACTTGTGGTTACCCATGCTGGTCAGCCCTTCTTGTCACAGCCCCTGAGAGGAATATTTGTATACTACAAAGATTATAACTTGTTAAATCCCTTGGGAGCTTACACTATAATGTCTCTTTTTTTAAAATTTCCATGTCTTGATTTTCTAGTTTAGGCTTGGACTATTTCGATAGCCCCTTCTTGACCCTGTGTTTCATTTTTTAAGATTTAATGTACTACAGGGATATTTCCAAACCGTGAGTCAAGGCATATCAAGCTCGCCTGCTGTCCCAAAAAATCTTTTCTGACTGTGTCATAAAGGCCAGACTCTAAATGGCACTGGGAATGCATGCATGCCTGGTCCTAACTTTCCTTTCTTGCCTCATCTCCCACCATTTCTGTTTACGTACATTTTTTTTTTTCCTGGACCTGGGAGACAGACTGTGGCGTCTCCTGAATACTGGAGAATTTCAGCCTCCTTGCTTTTGACTAGTGTTTCTTCAGCGTGGAATTCTACTGACCAACTCACTGCCCAGAGGAATCCACACATTTTTCAAGGCTCAGTTCCAAATTCCACTTTCTCCTTGAACCTTTTATAAATCCTTGAGCCAGATATATTTCCTTTTGCTTTCATGGTACTTTGCCTCTAACTCTGTCAGAGCACACATTTAGTCTGTCATATATATATATATATATATATAAAATCTTGTTATCTCACTAAGTTGTTAACTTCTTAAGAGCAAGATTTATTCATCACTTTATCCACTTTCGTACTTGCTCATGTATTTTGTCCGATGGGTTTTCAATATTTGCTTTGTCCATATTAGGATTTTGATGGTGTAAGAAACTTTACTTTTTTTCAAACAGAGGTTCAGTGGAGGAATTTGTGTTTTCCAGATAGTTGCCTATTTCTTCTAGCCCTTTCTTTCTCTTTTCTTGTTCACACACATGTCAGAGGCACCTGGGTGAATGCTCGTGAATGCTTCAGGCTGCATGAAAAGGAATGCTTTGGGAGTGGGAACATTTCCCACAGACCTATAACTAATTGGGCTGGTTAGTAAGGCTTTGTTTGAAAACTGCTTGAAAATAGACCATAATTCTTATCATTCCTTAATATTATTAATACCAAGTGCTGTGACAGACCTTTCTCATACACTTTCTCACCTAATCTTCCCAACAGCCCCATGGGATCCACGTTTTACTCCTTTTTATACAGGAGGAAACACTGAGGCTCATGCAGTTTTGTTTTTTTTTTAAACCGAGATTAAGAGATAGAACCAGGTTTTCAGGTCAGGTCTGTCTCATTCCAAAGCCAACATTCTTTTTCATGGTGTTTTCTGGTTTGCGTGAGCATTTGGAAAGTATGCATTTTTGACCCCGCCTTCCTGCTGCAGAGATGAAATCAAGTTCATCTTCAAAATCAGCTCACAACAGAGAAAGTGAAATCAGTATGTGTCCTCCTAACTAGTGCTTATCAGCTTATAGATGCTTATGTGTCAACAAGGTAAGTCATCCTCTCAAATTGTATCATAAATAAGGGAAAGAAGTAAAAATAAATATTGGTTTAAAGACATGTGTATCATGTGTAGTCAGTCAGTGGACAAACACACGATGAATCGATTCTGGCTCTTCCTCTCTTGTTTGGTTAGAGGACTGGTAGTGAGGAAAGCCTACTGGACGTCAGTAGAGGATTTCAGAAGGCAACGAGCATTTGTACAGTTTTTGAGAGGTGCGGGCAACTTACTTTCAAGTGAAGGAAAAACTGTGAACTGAGAATTTTTGTGTACCTATCTGCCTAGCTTTTCTTTACATGATGTATGGAAGTTTTACGGGTTTTTTTTCCCTCTTTCTCTTTAACCAAATAGGATTTCCTGTGAAGGATCTTTTGTGCTCAGAGAACTTTTGAATTGAGGCATCTTTGTGGGAAAAACAAAGATCAGCAAAAGGGATACCTTATTTTACTGTCCCTCAATATTCATACATTGAGATAAAAGTGAATAGAAAAGTATTAGATGTTATGTAATCAATGTGCATTTGTTAACCACTTACTATATTCAAGAATCTCTATTAGGACAGAGGATAAAACAGACCCAGTGACTTCTTCAGAGACCTTTTAACTTTACATGTGAAAACAAGGGTAATAAGACAGATTTGACCAACATTTATTAAGACCTTATTAGATGCTAGGTCTTAAGCTAAGTGTGTTAAGCATATTAGAGCATTTTGCCTTTATAACAACCTTGTGTGAGAATTACATGTTGTCCTTATTTATCAGATGGGAAAAAAAAACCCCCACAAAAACCTGAGACAATGAAGCAAGTTCTCCAACATCATACATTTCTACTGTGCTCCATCCATTCAACATATATATGATTTCAGTATGTATCACGTGAAAGACTTTCTTTAGAGATTAGTTTTCTAAAACTTATTTAAAAATAGCATTTCATATGCCTGTTCTGACTTTGCCACATATACTTGGGTCCGAATCAAAATGTTCCAATGTTTTATTGGGTATCCTTGGGCAAGTTACTTAACCTCTGGGAGCCCCTGTCTTCTTCCTCACAAAATGGGGATTAAGACACATTTTGCATGGATGTGTAAAGCACACTCTAGTAGGACCCTAAAATCTTCATATCCATTCCCCTCCCTCTTTTACTTTTCCATAAAATGACTCAGAACAATCATGTGATCATATCAAAAAGGTAGTACTGAATTTGCCAGGCTGCCCACTATCAGTTCTCCTGTAAAATCCTTGAGGAGCTCCAGTAGCCCAGTAAGTTCAGCTGTGATGTCGCTGAGTAAACATTGGAATTGAAATGGGAAGTTCTGTTTTGTTTGCTACTTTATTGTCCATTTCTTATTTTGAGAGGATGGAAATGCTTTTATTTAATAATTAGCTCACGATTTTTTACAACTTGTTGATGCTTGAAAGAGCTTCGAGCTCTGTAGTCAGGCAACGAGAAAGAACACCCTGGATGTTCCATTTGGATGATGAGAGTCAGTTACATAATAGGAGTAATGCTGTTCTACCTCTTTAGCTAAACTCAGCCACCATGAATCTAGATAAAACCTTTCCTCGCTGATAAGCTTGAGTGCCCAGTTTGACTTTATAATTTCATAACATTTGGTTACCTCCATGGGGTCTTTTGAAGGTACACGGTTGTTTATCCAGTTTTTAAAGAAGTGCATGACTACAAAATCTTTATTGTTGATCAAATGATGTCATATGACAGTGTGGATTTTCTTTAGGATAGTGTTGTGTTTAGCTCTGCTGAAAACTGTATTTAAAGTAGCAACTGACTATAGTGAATATATGTAACACTGTGTTAATTTAACATTTCCAAATGCATCAGTCCATTTGATCATCATTATTAGAAGTATTGAAGTATAATTAGAAGTATATGTTACTTTCTAAAATGTTAATTCTGAAAAAGTTGTTTAAAAGTCATTTTTTTTTTAAATTTGAGAATTAATTTTTGGTCTTAATGTGTACTGAAAGAAGTGGCTAGTTAAAGCAATCAATGGTGAAATCTTTGCTGAGCTGAATAATGAAGCTCTAATTTATTTGAGTTTGCGTAAATGAACTTTACTTGCTTATGCCGTATTTATGGGGAACATACAAAAAGACTGATTCTACCTTGGTATGCAATGGTTTGCAACTGCATAACGATACTCAAGCAATGACTTTCTTCTTATAAGTTCAATTCTATATGAGAATAAATCAGGGCCCTACTTTTTAATGTAAAAATCAACTAACAATTATCAAGTGTTTAGCCTAAACCTATTGTTACACTGCGAGATTAACATGTATTTTATTTTCGTAACAACTCAGAGATGGGTGCTAAGATACTTGTTTCACAACTGGAGAAGTCCAGGCAGAGAGAGGGATTTGGAAGGTGTGGTAGCATCAGGGTGGACCTGCTCATGTTTACTTATCCACTCGTCTACCACTGCCACTATCGTATTATGAAATATTTGTTCATCTTTTCATGAAGATTCTTTTTGTTTAAATAAAATTTATCTCTGATATTTTATTCTGGAATATAAATAGGTAATTAATAGACATAAACTAATTAGTTTATAAAACTTCAGAAAGGTAGGGATCAGGTATGCTTTACCTGCTTCTCTACATAGATGTCAAATACTAGCACATAGTAGGCCAGTTAATTTATTTTTTAAAGAATGGAGTTACTTAAAATGTGTTTTGGTAGAATAGTGATATGAAGTCATATATATGATTTAAATTTTGTCTGCAAAATATGCATTCACGATTGAAAGGCATTCAAGTGTTCTGCGCTTGGCTAATTTAGTTTCTTATATAATATGAGTGTCAGAAATTAAAACTTTTTCCTGTTATTTGTAGTGGTGGATTTCAGTGAAAGTAAGCCTTAAAATACCCCTATCTAGTTGTGATGCCTGACAAAAATGCTACCACAGAAGATTACGAATTCAGATTAATAGTAGTGATTAGATGAATCTGGAGTTCAACTTGGAGAATATAAATGAAAACTTTCTTCCCCCTGAACTTTTTTCAGACTGCTGTTCAAGTTCTCAATTTATTCTTATTTTTAACTTGATGATAAGAAACCTGAACATATTTTTTTGGGTGTGCCATTTTTAAAATGTACTGTGTCGAGTATGTCCTAAATATCATTCAGATAGGAATTTTTAAAAATGTAACTTTGATTCTGGAAGTCAGAATATCTTTTTAAAACCAATAATCCTAGAGCCAAAAAAACTGAGAGAAACTAGTGCATTTCTTACTTTTGGTTATGGAAAGTCTAACCCAATATGGAGCACTGGACACACATGGTGTATTTTAGTCCTTTAATAGAGTCAGTCTTTAGATATATCATATTTCATTGAATCTAAGATACTATCAAATTTTAGATTCACCATTATTTCATGTACACTCAAAGAAAAAAACCCTGCCAATTAAATTGGTACATTGTTCTTAACATTTTTTCATTAAGGAATAATTTATATATGGTTAAATTTACCTAGTTTAATATTTAGTTTGGCAAGTTTTGACAGACATATACAACCACCATGGAAATTGAAATGTAGAACAATTCCATATATAATGTATTAACCTTTACATACATTTAATGAAATTGAAAGAGATTTTCACACATTTTCATTGTATCATTCTTATGCAATCACAAAAAGGAACATATAAAGAAAATAATAGAAAATTTTTTTTACTCTCTCATATTTAGAGTTTCACTCTTCTTTCAAACTAGAGTTGTCTGAGACTGTTATTTCACTTAGTCTTGTTCTCTGCAATCAAGAGCATGGGAAATGATACCACATTTCTGGGAATATGCTTTACTATTGCTCCAGGGATTTTCTTTCAAGTTTTTTATGTTTATTACACAACTTTCAGCTCCCATTTTCTTATTTGGCTAACTCTAGGCTTTGTTTTTTCCTCAATTGAGGAACATGTCAGTGGAAGTTAAGCAGCTTCTGTTCAAAGTCAAAGTCAGTAGATACTTTCTGACAAACTGGTGCTGGCAACTTTAATGTTAGTCTTGCTATGTACACAAAGTCATTGATCTTATTAGATGTCTGTTGCTCTGGAATATCTTCATCTTCTTGTGACTGAAAGCAGGGCAAGAGCAAAGCAAGTGCCATTGTTCCCTCTCGGATCCCTCCTCCACATTCAGTGCCACAATGCAGGGAAGTGGGTTGCCCCGCCCTGGCAAATACCTAAGGCTCCATCCTTTAGAACGTAACAGGTGTGCCATGACAAATAAATATGGCCCACATGAAAGAACAGATCAAAACTCTAGAAAAAGAACTAAGCGACAAGGAGATAGCCAACGTATCAGATGCAGAGTTCAAAACACTGGTAATCAGGATGCTCACAGAAAAGACTGGGTACAGATGCAAAATAAAGGAAGAAGGGAAGGCTATACAAAGTGAAATAAAGGAAAATACATTCCCAACAGTGAAGAGAAGGAAACTCGGACTCAAATCAATGATTTGGAACGGAAGGAAGAAGTAAACATTCAACCAGGACAGAATGAAGACACAAGAATTCCAAAAAAATGAGATTGTTTGCTTAGGAACCTCTGGAACAACTTTAAACATGCCAACATCTGAATCATAGGGGTGCCAGAAGGTGAAGAGGAAGAACAAGAAATTGAAAACTTATTTGAAAAAATAATGAAAACTTCCCCAGTTTGGCGAAGGAAATAAACATACAAGTCCAGAAACCTCAGGGTCCCAAAGAAGTTGGACCCAAGGAGGAACACACCAAGACACATCATAGTTACATTACCGAAGATTAAAGATAAGGAGAGAATCTTAAAAGCAACAAGAGAAAAGGAGAGAGTTACCTACAAAGGAGTTCTCATAAAACTAACAGCTGATTTCTCAAAAGAAACCTTACTGGCAAGAAGGGTCTGGAAAGAAGTTTTCAAGTCATGAAAAGCAAAGATCTATATCCAAGATGACTCTATCCAGCAAAGCTATCATTTAGAATGGAAGGGCAGATAAAGTGCTTCCCAGATAAGGTAAAGTTAAAGGTCTCCATCATCACTAAGCTTTTATTATATGAAATGTTAAAGGGACTTATCTAAGAACAAGAGGAAGATCAAGACTGTGAATAGACTCACAACTATCAACAACTGAATCTAAAACAAAAACAAACTAATCAAACAATGAGAACAGGAACAGAATCATAGAAGTGGAAATCACATGGAGGGTTATCAGCGGGTAGCGGGGGTGGGGGGTTGCGGGGGAGAATGAGGGAAAAGGTACAGGGAATAAGAAGCATAAATGGTAGGTACAAAATAGACAGGGGGAGGTTAAGAATAGTATAGGAAATGGAGAAATTAAAGAACTTATATATGTATGACCCATGGACATGAACCAACTCGGGGAATGCTGATGAGAGGCGGGTGCAGGGTGAAGGGGAATAAAGGGGAGGAAAAAAATGGGACATCTATAATAGCATAATCAATAAAATGTACTTAAAAAGAAAGAAGCACCCTCATCTTCTCCAAGTTTCTTTGCCTCCGGTTGTTTTGCTTGTTTGGCGGTACCAACATGTGAGGCAGCAGCAACACAGTACATAATCCTGGGGTTGATGACAGCATGGACACCTGGGACCACATGTGGGCATGCCTGCATCATGACTGTCACCTGGCAGACAGCAACTGTAAGATGTTATTGAGTGTAAAACACTAGGTTTCACACTTGTTAAAAAGTGAAAAATGTGTGCATTAGAATTGGTAAAATATAGTATTATGTTCTCCACTGTACTTTTTTTGCGCAAGTAGATTGAAGTACATGGGGATCAGTTTAGGGACATAGAGATTTTTGGGAGCAATGCTAGGGCCAGAAACTGGTATTTTGTCTGATTGTTTGAAGTTCTTTTTATGTACTTTGAGAGAGATATTTTGATTCAACAGGAGGCTGGTGTGGAAGCAAAAGCATTGGCCTGGCGCTCAGACGGATATGGACTCTGGCTCTGTGCTTACAAACTTGTGACTCTGGAAGTTATTTATATTCCCTGCATCTTACTTTTCTCACCTGAGAAATGGGATGATAATGATACCTACTTCAGAGGATCATGACCAGTACTTTAATTTAACTTTTATATGACATATGTGTCATTATATAATTACTATTAGATTATTTTCTAATAAATTGCAATTTTAAAAATTAAGCTTTTAAAAAAAAATAAAGTTTCCTGACAAATATTTGCTTTGGATATATGACATATAAGACATACTTGTATTTTTAGAACACACCTCCCCACCAATCTAATGCTCAGATCTCTTTCTAAGAAAAAAATCTTGACTGTATCTCAAATTCTTGAAGGAAAGTATTCCACAGGCAAGTGTCCTGAGATGTGTTTCTTTTCATTAAAAGTATAGATAATGAAAATCTTAAGATTATAAAATGACAAAGATTCAGGTGAAGATCAATAAGAGTGAATAATTCATGTTTTTTCTTATCTATATTTTTCTTTTTCATACATACAGAAATATGTCTATAGCAATGTGAATTTAATATTTTACTTTTTTAAACATCTAAAAGTAAAATGAGATAGATGACTTTTAATAAAGTATTTGACATTTATTTTAAAGGTGACTTTTTTTTTGTTAAAGTTGTTTACTAGAGAGTTTATTTGAATATTACTAGAATTGTGTGAAGCTTTAAAAACAAAATTCCAGCTATATGATGTGAATGTCATGTAAATATATTTGTTGTATGAAATTTTGAGCTGAAGTGTGTATAAATGTACTTTTATTTAAAAGATTAATATCATGATCAGAGCAACTCAGCTAGAAAAATTGTTACTCTGGATGTTTCAAAAGTAATACATTTGTGATATGTTTAATGAGAATGACTGAGTATTATAGTCTGTAACTGGATGGTTTTTTCAGATAATTTACAAAATGATATTTGTACATAATGTTGAAGTTCAGTTATATAATAGTGCAAGAATATGGTGTCCTCTTCTATTATAGGTTCATTAATACAGTTGTCTAAAATTGATAGTGAAGGACAGATCTCTAAGTGAAAGAATTGCAAGTTTGTTTTGTCACTAATTATGTTCCTTAAAGCCAAAAAAATTTGGTAAAGTCAGTTACTTAGAGAGTTAATGTCCTTGTGTCATTCTTGTCTTTGGGTTTCTTAATACTCTGAAACTTGACTATTAGCTTTTGAAAGACCATTTTGAGCTATTTTGAGCTATTTTACATTTAGCTTGGGGAATTAATTCTGTAGAATTTTAGACCACAAAATGCTTTTTTATTAAACTTCTGATCTTACAGATGAAGAGTAGGGACTCCAGCATGACCTCCTTAGAAACAAGGATTTTGCTGTCTAGGAAAAGTTTATTATATAATGTAGAAATAATTCATCATCAGATTTGTTATTTAATAGCACATACTTATTTTCTTTGTACTTGGGTTTTATCCCAAAATGGCTTATATGAATGTTATTAAATGTACGTACCAGAATATTAAAATGCATAAACTGTACCTGTCTTTAACTTCATGACTTCTACAGAAATATGGGACTAGGTTGCTGAAGGTTAATTATTTTCTTAAAATTCGTCAAGTATAAATTTTATTTATATCCTATTGAAATGATAGAATTTATCCTCCAAGTCAACAAAGTACTGTTTTACACAGGAATAGAAATAATTCAGCTCTTTAATGTACTGGTATTTTTAGAGGACGGCATAGTCTGATGATTATAGAATTATGAGTGTGATCTAATGCTGTTCTCTAAATTACATTGAGACTATTTAGTGAATGTTGTAGAAAGTACCACATTGTTTAGCTATAAAAAGAAACATTGTTCTTACTTTTTAAGACTGTGAGTAAGACAGCAAACCAGTTATTTCTGGTTCAAACAATTTCACTTAGTGATCTGTCTCTTTCAAATCCAATGATATTGAAAACACTATAAAATATGGTGGATTTTTGTACTTTATACTTAACACAAAATTTCAAACTTAAAAAAAATGTAGTATTTTTAGTTTTTAAAAGGTTTTTAAAGTACTTAAGTATTTACTAATCTTTATTAAAGTTACAGTGTATCTTAGAAAACTGAACTGAGAACAAGAAAGTAAGTAGATAATATAAAGTCAGAGAAGCTAAAGCAGATGTCACAAAGTTCAGGCATTTTTCTCTGAAGGGCAGGAACATACTCCTTACACAAACCATATCAGATTTCATTTAACATTTAATTATGTCAGGTAATAGCAAAGTGGACAGTTATGACCTTAGTATAACTTTTTGTCAGCCATGTTATACAAAACAGCTTTGATAAGAATTGGTGCCTAAAAAGCAGTTATCAGACTACTTGAAATAAAGATTTACATTCACTTTTAATAATAACATACCATTAATAAATAAAACATAAAACATTTGTTTCATTTTATCATACTTCAGACGTTGCAGTCAGCTTTTTCTTTTTCACTGATAGAGTTCTCTGACCAAATAAGTTTTGAGGTTGTTGATCTGGTTTATTCCACCTGGTTTTTCTGCCTCTGGTCTAGCTGTCCTCCAGTCATTTCTCCCTATCAGCCAGGGAAAGCACTCTTAAATGCAACTCTGATTCTGTCACTGTCTTGCTTAAAACACTTCCTTCCTTCCTTTTTTTTTTTCTTTAATGCTAGGGGCCAACTTCGGCCCATAAGACACCTAGGAGGGACCCTGCACCCTCTCCAGCCAGCCTTAACTCCTCTCAACCCTGTCTTTCTCTTACCAGTGCCTAGAGAACTTTTATTTCTTCCTTCACAAGGCTGTGTCTTTTCATCAAATGGGTATGTCGCACTGTTATCTTTTCCCAAAAGACCTTTCTATCTCTAGCCCAGGTGAAGAGTGTCCTTTTGAAGCCCATTGTCCAGTCAGCTTGGCCTAGACCATTGCCGTTTGCTCGTCTCCATTGTTTCAAACTTAAGCAAGTATCTCTAGGACTTACCACCATGACTGTCCTACTGTGCATACTACAAATTAATAGTTAGATCAATTGACTGAAATCATGTTTTAGAGAGAAAATGATATGGGAAAAGGGCCCTTTACAATGTTAATTGATAGAAGATATATAATTAGAAGTTTGTTTATACCAAAATATATTAGATGAAGGATTATAAATAGTGCCAGTTTTGTTTGCCAAACTTCGTATTTAAATTTTTAAGATTGCTTTATCACTTTTTAAAGACAACATCATATACTAATAATGCATTTATTGAAAGGCATGAAATGTGCGATAATTAACTTAATGTCAAGTAGTTAAAATAAATGTTACTTTCTAATTTCTTCCAAAAGTTTTGGTTGTTATTCTATGACCAAGTTTATAATTTATGATAAGATCACTAAAGCATTAGATAGTGAAAAGTATTTTTTATTGTATTTAAGGAAATATTTGCCATAAAAATTGAATTAAAACTCTATGTTGTAACCTTGAACCCTTGATTGAAGTGGCAATTTCTGTTCTTCAGAAAAGAAAGGACCATTTAGCACTTTTATATTGCTTGATTATTTGATTTTGGGCAAGTTCTAGTCATGTCTTCCCTTAATTATTCATTTCTGTTAGCCTCCCACTTTCCTTTCCTCCCGTTCCTTTCTCCCAGCCCCCATTTTAAATTTGACTGAGACTTAAAAATATCATCCCCAACTCACTGGTAATAAATCTAATTGGATGTTTGTCTGAGAATTGTTAAGCTTTTAAAAAGCTAATGTATCAAATTTCTGGAATTTGAAAGAATAAAGTCTGTTGGTATTAAAATAAACTTATCTCAGAATTCTACTTCACTTTGTCGCAAATTGCCCATAGCCTACATCCCTGAACATAATTTATGTTCCGACTTCCCCCATCACACCATCCAGTGGACCTTACTGGGAAAGCCAGCTAACGCTGCCTGGTGAATGGTGCAATGGAAGTTGAGTGTACAACCCCCTCTTGACTTCAGTAACCCCCATCCCTTGCATTTTCCTGCTGTACTGGGCAAAGTGAACTCAGTTTTTCCACATTTAGATCAACCCCTGCCACAAAAGTCATTGCTGGCAGGTACATGCACATGTTTGCATATATGAATTGTTAAGCTTAACCTTTAAAATAGATGTACATATTTGACCTACGGGTCTTACGTTAGAGTATTTCTGTTTAATGTTATCATATGATACTGTATGGAATTATGATGAGTGCTTCCCATGTGCCAGGTACTATACCAAATGCTGTGAAGTCTACAAAAATACAAGTCTTTTATGTTGTTTTGCAGATTTTGAACTTTAATTTCCCTACAAATATACTTTTTGTTTTGTTATTAGCATTTATTTATGAATGTTAATCTGCTGTCTAGATAATTGAGAGTTAACTGGAAATGACAAATATAAAAGATGGTAAATATTTCACATCTTTTTGATTATTTTTTATTTAATTGCTAAACTCTGTTTTTCTAGGTACTAAGCTAAAATAAACTTTCACAGTTACTTCACATGTAACTATAAAGAATCAGGAAAATACATTATGACTTTATTTTTTCCTTTTGAATGTTCTAGAAATAAAACATTATTCAAATGACTAGCTATGACTTTGAGAGTTTGTACTATAACCTAATCTTCCTTCAGCCTTTGGAGCTCATCATTCTGCTAGAATGTTCACAGATAATGGAAATAAATGTGTTATTTAGTTGTGCAGTCGCCTTCTTCTGTTATGGATATTTTTACTTTAAAGCAGAATGGAGGCAGGAATAAACAGAAAATTGTCACTGTCTGGATATCACTAAGGGCATTCTATTAAAAATTTTGATTAACCTAAGTAAAATTGACTATTTTGAGTGTACAGTTCCAGTCAAATTTTTTAGGGATCCATATTTATTTTAGCCATTTTAATAGGCATGTAGTGATACTTCATTTTGTTTCTAATCTACATTTTTCTTATGTTGCTAGATGTTAAGGAGCTTCTCATGTAATTATTTGCCATCCATAGCTCCCATCTAGTGAACTAAGTCCTTTTCTAATACTTAAACTGGGTTGTTTGTTTTCTTGTTGAATGTTCATAATTATTTTTATATTCCATATATAAGTTCTTTGTCTAATGTAATTTGCAGATATTTTCTCCCAGAGTGTGGCTTATCCTGTATTTTATAGAGTTTATAGAGTTTCATTCTCTTAACTGTATTTTGTAGAGTTCACACACACCAATCTATACAATTTTTCTTTTAGGGATTATTCTTTGGTATCTCATCAAAGATGTCATTACCTAACATGAGATCATAAAGACATTATCCTATGGGTTTTTAAAAAAGGTTTCAAGCTTTTCATTTGTATTTGGTTCTATTATTAATTTTGAGTTAATTTTTGTTAAGGGTATAGTTTAGGTCTAGGTTTCTTTTCTTTTCTTTTTCTTTTTTTTAGCGTATAGATGTTCAATTATTCCAATATCATTGTTGAAAAGACTATCTTTTCTCTGTCAGTTTTGAACCTTTGTTAAAAAATAAGTTTTTTTATATCTGTGCAGCTGTATTTCTGGACTCACTGTGTTCCATTGATCTGTGCGTCTATCCATCTGTCACTACCACACTGTCTTTATTCCTGTAGCTTTATTGTAAGTCTTGAAATCAAGTAGCAGGTTCTCCAGCTTGTTCTGGTTCAAAATTGTTTTGTATTCTCATTCCTTTGCCTTATTATATATTTTAGAATCAGCTTGTCAAGATCTATAAAATCCCCCTGGGTTTTGACTGGAATTTTGTTAAGTGTATAGATCATTTTGAGAAGAATTGATCTCTTTATTGTGTTAAATCCTTTAATCTGTGAACGTTGTGTAAACCACTCCATTTAGTTCAATCTACTTTAATTTCGTTTTCAGTGTCATGTAGATTCCAGAATACAGACCCTATATACATTTTGCATTTTGTAGTTCATTTTTATGTTATTTTAAAATTGTTCATTGCTATATATAGCAGAAATCTTGGTTTTTGCAAAAGGAAATATAAAAAGGCATTTTTCTTCTTCTTTCTGTAGATTAAGAGGTTCCTTCCTGCTCCTTGACCCTGAGCTGCAGGGCTTCTCCTTACACTCTCTTACATCCATTGTCTGCTTCCAAGTTTTGGGCTGCCTTGAGTCCTGGCTGTACAGTGGAGGGAAAAATGGTTGACTCACTGTTATATTGGAGAGACCGAGTAGAATGAAATACCAATGTATTTGGAGTGACTGAAATTAAGTGTTTTTCTGTTAAGATTTTATTTATTTAGACTGAGAGGAAGGAGGGAGAAAGAGAGGAAGAGAACCATCAATGTGTGGTTGGTTGCCTCTCAAACACATGCAACTGGGGATCTGTTCCACAGTCCAGGCATGTGTCCTGACTGGGAATCGAACCAGTGACCCTTTGATTCATAGGCTGGAACTCAATCCATTGAGCCATACCAGGGCTGAAATTAAGTTTTTTAAATCACATCTCAAATTCTGTTTGCTATTAGTAGGCAATCCCCCTATGTGTTGAGATTTTGTAGCATTTCTCCCTGGTCTGCTTTCTGTCAGGAAAATTATATTGTAACTCTTCCCCCAACTCTGAGTACTGGGCTCTTATTTATAATCTTAAAACATTTATTAGGGGAAAATATAACATTTTGGGCTTGAGTAATTTGTAATTAAATATTTGATGTCTGAGTAATGTATTTGTGACAGTTTTCCTTAAAGAAAAATTATGATTGTATCTGAAATTATGTTTGAATTATTTAAGACCACTTTTGCCAGCAGCCTTGACAAACTTTAGAGAGGGCCGAAGGCTTCATACTTTAAAAACAAATGTTTGTATAAAATAAATTGTGTGGAATTTGATGTTACACACTTAAAATTTTTATATAAATGATGAGATGTTGAAGCAGATATTTAAAACAAGTAATAAACTTTCTTAATTTGGATGGGAGTCTCAGATTTTATTTTTTATTCACTATAAAAACTGCCGATTTATCCAGTCAGGAATTCTGCAGTGAAAACATTGTGAATTTTTTTGTGTTGAAATTAGGGCAAATACATTTTCTTTTAAATTTGTTGGCCGCTTTTGCATTTAAGGTTTGCTTTAGGTATGCCCAGCATAAGCCAGAATAACCAACCACAGATTTCTGACCATATCTCCAGTAATAACTGTTCTTTTCAATATAAATTTTAATTAATTCTACAATCCAGCATTATAAGTTAGAGGTAGCGCTATGTTGTTTTCAGTTTTATTCTGGTTTTCCCTGAAACTGAATATATTTAGTAGCATTTGTATCTGCTGTAACATGTTCTTACATAGGAAAAAGTAAAGAAAAGGTTAGTTCTGGGCTAGAGGGAAAAAGTTATCACCTGCTTAAAGAGTGTTGTAGGTTCCCTCCTGCTTTTCTTGGAAGGAAAATGTACCATAGTCCAAAAAAACATATGTAATCAGAACTTCTTGAAAAGACTAGGTGAGAAAACATTTCAGTTATACCTCATTTTGATGAAGGCTAAAAGTCTGAAGGGAGGAATAGCATGGTCATGGTGAAACCAAAGACTGGAATCAGAAGTATCTGGGTTTCAATCTAAGTTTTGCCTCTAAAATGCTGAATATGTTGCTTACTAACTGAGTTTCTTCTCTAAGGTACAATTACTTTATCTACTTAATTTATAGACTTGTTCAATGAATTCCAAGAACATTTGCGAAGGAACCCCAAACTATGCCTGTCATGTAGTGGCATACTCATTAGGAAATAGTGCCTTTATTGTACAATTGCTACGGCAAAAGAGTACGTTGTTTGGTATTTCTGAGCTCCCTGGAAGATGACTTGCTAATGTTCAACCTTGATGAACAGCAAGGATACTGATTAGCTATTTAACAGGATACCCAGATTTTGGGCAGAGTGCCCTGGTTTGCTCACATTCCTTAAGGCTGAGACACAGGGTAGGAATGGGTTTAGATTAAGGTTTGGGCAGGACGGTAGCCTTGCATCTCTGGGTTAGCAGGCTATGTATTTATTATAATAGTCTTAATATTTAATTTTTTTCAATTACCTTTTACATTCAATATTATTTTATATTCGTTTCAGGTGTATAACATAGTGGTTAGACAATCACATACTTCACAAAGAATTCAAACTTTTCTTCCTTTTACTTTTCTCTTTTGCGGATAGAGAAATGCCATCGTACAAGCACAGATGTTCCTGTGTCATCTGTAGCACATGATAGAGTGATTAGACACTTGCAGAGGATTAATTTAGACATTTTAGTCTTTAAGGTGAGCTTTTGAAGGTATTAGACTGCATGTACCTGAGAAGACTGACCATCCTATTTGTATCTCTAGCTGTATACAGGGCCTAGTAAGGCGATAGAAACCACACTGTTGGTAAAATGGGAAATTTAGTATAAGAAACAATGATAAAAGAGTAAGTATAATACATAAGGAGACAACATATGGTTCCGTATTGCCAAGGGAGAGTCACCAAGGAAGGGCAAACTGGCTAAGGGTTCAGACCTCCTTGGAGAAGGTGTGGTTCAGCTCCCGAAGCAGAGAAGCTTGCTGGTTTAGACAGACGAGCTGGTCTGGAGTTGTTGGGCAAATAGCCCACCCTCTGCAGTGCAGGTGGGGAGCGGCATGGACATACAGCAGGAGCCTGAGTGCTGGAAGAGGGCAGAAGTTCTTCCCAGTGAATGGAATGGCAGGGATGGGGAAGGTGGGATGGTAAAAGGTTGGGGGATCATAGAAGCAGCTGCTGCTTGGACTGTGACATTCTGGATCACAGGTGATTGTGTGCAGGTGATTGTGTGTGAGAGGGGCCCCTGCCGAGAGTATAGACACCAACATGGGCAAGAGGTCTTCAGAGCATTATTAGGTTTCTATGAACTCTGGTTTCTATGTTAAGAGGGCTTCGGAAAGATTATTTCCAGGAGGAGGCTGCAAGATCATAGGGGGATGGTGTTCTGTGCTCATGTTTGGGGCTGGCTCAACCAGGTGTCTTCACCACCCTGCTTGCCCCACCCAGTGCCCCAGCCCAGGTCTGACTTTCCAGGAAGCCCCTTCCTCTGCAGCATCCCTGCAGTGCCCTCTATAGAAAAGCTTAGCATCAGGTCTGCTTTAAAGAGGAGCTGCATAAAGGAGTTCCATTGTTTATTACGGGCCCTACCTTGAAGGGTACACTTGGAACTGAGAGGCAGTAAACTGGTAATTTACCCAGCACCTTTCTTTCTTGAAAAAAAGATAGTATGCCAGTTTATTAAATCTATACACTGTACAGAATGGAAACTTGATACCCATTTTGCCTTGTATACAACTTCCTATCTTCTGAAAGAATGATTTATAAAACTAATGAGAACTTAAAGCATATCAATGGTACATGAAAGACTTGTTGAACTTTGATCATAGCATCTTTTGAATCTCGTGGCAGCTGTTTAGGTTTGCAGCAGCAGATCTCAAGGTGTTAATGGTCGTCTTTGGTGGCAGAGGGTGTTTGCAGTTGTCATTTAAAGGGAAAAGCTGCAGTTCCCTCTTTCCTTCTCTTTTACCCTTTATCAACCACCCCCCTACTCGGCCCGCCACCCCCATCTTCCTCATTGCCTGACAGATTTCAGCCGGCAGGGACCCAGCATAGCCTAGTTTAGTAATGTCTGCTCTTGAAAGGGCTTTCAGTTATATATTGACATTTTACCTGTAACTGATATCAACAAGAGTCCTAAAAGTAATGCCTCAGTTTACTTCTAACCTTGTGAATAGCATTGACTTTCAGAAGCTTTATGTGAAATAATGTCAATTAATTTTTTTTTCCATTAGACAATTTTATTACTAAATCTCTTCCTTTCCTTTTTGGAAGGCCAAAAACTTCCAGCTGTCATTATGTACCATAAACTTTTATAAGAGGTTGGTTATCTATACAGAAATCCAACCTATTTTTAAGAGTTTTATTAATTATAATTAATTTATATTAATAGTACTTTATTATAAATAACACATACCCATTGTAAAACATTAAAAGATATTAATGTTCAAAAAATAAAGCAACATTTTCTTATCTAGAGATTATCCTACTTACACTTCTATGTATAGAATTCTGGATTCTTTTATTTCCACATACGTTTGTTTTTACCAAAATAAAATGCTCTTTTGGTCATATTGGTTTATCAGCTGCTTTTTTCTGCTGCTACTCTTCACCTTTCTATGTCAATACATTTTTTTAAAAATGTAATACCCAGTTCATTCTCACACTGGCTCAGTTGCCCCCAAAACATTTACAGGTATTAAAATACTTTATCCTCATTAGGATCTAATCTGGGATTTTGCTTTACATCTGGTTATGACCAGTAAATTTTTTCCTCAGGTAGTGACAATGACTTTTTGAAGAGACAAAGCCAGTTACCCTATTAAATATTAGACTTTTCGGAGTTTTCTATTGCTTCCTTTTGGTGTTGTTAGCTTGTTCTTAAATCCCTGTATATGGAAAAGTTAGCGCTAGGCAACATGGATTCAAGTTCAATGGTTTTTGACTAGGATACACTTTAGGTGGTGTCATACACCTCATAGCATGTCACATCAGCAAGCACAGTACCCTGAGGAACCATCATTTACGTGGCCCACTCTTTAGGCCACAATGTTAGTACTTCTTCCCAAGACCGCCAAGCCTGTATTTCTTCTATCCGGTATTCTACTTATTTCTGATTTAAAAAAACAAAACAAAACAAAACAACTTTATACATTCCCTGTAAAAGTTGTTTTGTGTCTCTTGAGTTAAACTTTGTAATAATTTTTAAAGAAAATGATATTTTAAGATTGTCAGTACACTATTTGCTCATCTGAGCTTTCTCAAAGATTAAGGATGCATTATTTTAGAATTAATGGAGAGATCTTTGATCTCAAGAAAATAACAAAACATCCTAGATATTTTAGATGTATGTTACATATGATTTTATTTAAAAAGGCATAGTATGGCAATTTAAACCCTGGAAGAGGCTGTGATGAAGACATTGCATACAATCCTGGAGAGAGTCAATTTAACTGGGATGGTTATTGGTCAATCTATCTACTCCATGGGCAAGAAAGGTTTAGAAGATATTTGCAATGATAAGTTTAATAAAACATAATGAATAAATGAAAACAATTAGTAGTAATTCCATGAGAAAAATTAAGTGCCATTTACTTAATTTTCTAAGCCTTGAGGAAATCGCATATTTTTACCCAGAGTAAAAGTTATCATTTTCCCATTGCAGTTTCTTTTCTATGTCTCTGTTTCTCTCTCTATATACACACACATACTCATATATCATAACATTCCTCCTCTGTTGAAGAATTTTCAGTTTATATCTTTTTAGCTGTGTGAGTACTTCAAAATTCTGTATTGCTTTTAAAAATTTTTTAAAGGCTCTCTCTGTAGAATGTTATAAAGGAGTAACTTTGAAAGAAACATCTAGGGTGGTTTCCCTTTCAAAATAAACATATTTGATTACTTGATATGTGGAAGCAACTTTTCCCTAGAGATGAAGATGAGAAGAGTCCTAGAAGGAAGTGGGGTGAGTGAAGACTGGTAACTGTGATAAGTATTTCTCACAATTCACTTTTGTTTGTGTTGGCTCTTGCTGTTGGCATTGATTTAGAGGGCTTAAAAATTCATATTCATTGCTTTTCTTAACAATACTGGGTCTTAAACACTAGTACTTGTTGGGTGGGGAAAGGATTTGTGAGTTTAACAATGTCTTTTACGCCCTCTTTTTTTTTTTTTTGATAGTTCGTGTTGACTTCATAAGAAAAAACAGAACAGCTAAGGGTAGGGGCTGGGGGTGTCTATGTCTTTGCACCATCAGCCTTTGTGTAGGGGATGAAATTGCCTTGTGGTTCCTGGGAAATTCAAGTACTTGTGCCATACATGTACTAAGCCCCAGTTAGTTCTGTTCTTTCTCCTCCCTTCTGCTCTCACTGCATTGTTTTCAGAAGCATGCACCTGACCGAACAGTGGAATTTGCCAAATGATATGAAATTTGCTGGGCCATTACTGTGTTTAGCAAAGAGTCACTGAAATGTCATTAAATACGGCATTGTGTAATTATTAATAATGTGTTGGCATTTTCTCTCACCTGATTTTTGTCTTCCTTCCCTCCCCCAAATCACCTGAAATGAACTTTTATTTGTATACTTCGGAAACTTCTTACCAGGACCACCCCCAGGTATAAGATGTCTCTCACATTCAAAGACATTCTTTTTACTCTTCATAGGTAGCATTTAGACAAGTTCAGTTTTCTTTGATCTCACATCTGTGGAATGATTTACGGTATGCATAATTTAAGCCTTACAATAAACCGGTAAGAATAGGTAGTGCTATCGCCAGGGTACAGATGAGAAGGCTGCGGCTCAGCTTCCACCCTTTCAGTTTTGAGGTTTGGATCTTTCCTTCCAAAGAGATTGCCTAAAAGGGAGGCAATTTTTTTTCGTTTTTCTTTTTTTTCTTTCTTCCTTTTTTTTTTTTTGTGCTTAACATAGAGGACTCTGATGTTCTTTCCTCAGATTCATTCTTCCTCTTGTAAGTATGTGTTGCCTTCTGCTTGTAAATTGAAAACCATATCATTTGTGGAGGGGGGTCCTAATTATGATTAAATAATTAAGTAATTTACTTAAAGGCTGTTTTAGTCATCTGGCAAAAGTTTTCCTAATGTGAGAAGACACACACACACACACACAAACATAAATCTCAAATCTGTAATTGAACATTGCTTTTCTAATGAATGACCCGAATGATTTTCACATTTCACGCTTGGTTTTGATTTGTTGAATGATTCCTCATACAAATATCTTTCTTATTCTTTGATATACTGGGATTTTTTTTTTTTTTGCACTTTATTTCTTGTTTCATAAAGACCCATTAATGTTGGAAAGGCATTTCACATAAAAACAAGTCTCTCAAAGTATGTTTCCAAGTCACTGTGATTTTAGTCATAGGAACCTATGCAAGAACATAGTTAATTTCTATCATAATACTATCTTATTTGTTTTTCCTCTAGTATTTTCCATCAAAATATAATGTAGAAACTACATGTGAATATATTGTACTTGAAATTAAATTTTGTTAACTAAAATATATCACATTTGTAAAAGGGTCAATTGTTTAATGAAAATAAAAAGGGTCAGTTGATTACTGGAAATCTCAGATGGTATGATGTCCCCTTTTTTTAAATTTACTTTTTAAAGAAAAGACTGAAACTTTCTTTAAAATTTTTATAATTCATCGTCATATAGCAGAGTTTGGTCTAGTTGAAAAAAAATGTTCCATTTGTTTCTACAATGTAAATAGTATGTAAATCAACCCATGAGGAATAAATTGGGTGTTTCAGAGGTCTGAATCATATTCTACTGAGGGGATGGGTTTGGCCCATAAAGATAAATTTAAGAGTTTCTGCCTGTCTCTATGGGATTATTATTGTGATATTGAATATTGGGAGTAAGAAGCATAAGTTTTCCCAGGCAGAGTAGTGACCCCTGATTGGAAATTTAGTGGAGTTTCATAGTAAGGATGTTTCTGTGTGTAAATGGTAGGGTGTATCCTGCAATGGAATGTCTGTTCCAACTAGAGCTTCCAGGATGTCCTAGGACTAGAAGGGAATTAACCCTGGGGCGGAGCTGCAGAGGTCACTTAATCTGCCTAAATTTTGATTTTTAGGGCAGTATTTTCTGATGGGCAAGATCTCCACAGAGAAAATGTATATGCTGAAATATGTTCTCTCTATTTACAAAGCATCAGTAAAAAAAATGATGTCTCAAAAATTTAAATATTTTTATGTCTTACTGAGCCAAAAACTTTGAAGTGACTTGAAAGGGATTTTTTTTTTCTCCTCGTGATATCTAGTGATTATTAAGGTACTGTACTTCTGTAATTTTAATAAAAGCACTATGTGATTGATACTGTTTGGTTTCAAAATTGAGAAAATTGAGGCTTACAGAGGTTAAATAATTGCCTAAGGTCATATAGTGAGTAATGGAGTATGAATTTAACCTTAGGTCTTTTGAGCATTGGTTAAATGTTTTTTAATCATGATCCTATTGTGAAAAGCTAGCCATTTCCAACTCTGAGATAACCAAGATCCTAACTGTTCTTTCAGGAGCCACTGGGAATTGATTTTGAAAATTTATTTACTCCTTACTTAAAATAACATCTCTGATGCATCTATCAAAGGAATATTTGGATTAAGAATAAAATAAGCGAGCATATATCTGAGCCTTTCTGATATTTTAATGTAAATGCATACTACCAGTTTTTAGCTGCAGAACATAAAAGAAAAATCGGCTGTTTTGAACAGAAGGGACTCCAATACAGGGAATGATGTTTATGAACGCGCTGGCCGTTTGGAGTGTCAGGGCCCCAGCCAGGCCTTCAGGGGCAGCAGCGCGCTTTCCCGGGCCTGCCTGGAGCACAGCTGCCTCTGCTGTCATCGGGAAGGTGGGGCACAGCTGTGATCCGGGAATCACGAAGACAGCTCCTCAAATGGTGGCTCAGATGCTACCCTGTGAATGTTGGGTTCGTTCCAGGAGAAAAATGATTGTCGCATGGTTTGTTAAAACCCCTGAAATTAGTGACGGGACAATGGAGTGCTGCTGTAATAAAACCCAGTCATGACACTGCTTAGCTCACTTGTTCCTTCCTAATCTTATGCCTGCTTATCTACATAGCAGACCCCTAGTTGAAAGGAAATCTGCAATAAGAAGTATTTCGGGTTTGGCTTCTGTTATATAGGAAGGCACACGAGAAGGAAGTTGGTATGGAGGCTGGGCACCAGTCTACTATGTCTACTTTACCAAACTGAACTAATAAGCAAAACAGAGACTCAGATGGAGAACGGATGACAGCTGGTGGGGGCAGAGAGGTGAGGGATGGAGGGACTGAGCAAAAAGGACTCGTGGACATGGACAAACAGTGTGGTGATTGCTGCGGGGAGGGGGGTATAAGGGGCCTAAATGGTAATGGAAAAAAATATAATAAAGATTATATATTTAAAAGAAAAGAGAAGAAAGAATATCAGAGTAATGGATGAGACCTTACTTTGTTTCCATGACCACATTTCCTGACCTTCCTCACCTCTGGCCCTCATTAAAATGTCAGCTTTGGCCTTTTTGGTCACATATCCTGTGGAAGATTCATTTGAGGTTTTTTCCTCCAGTGTTTTGAGTGGGTAGATTTATAGCTGGTACTTTTTTTTTTCTAAACTATGCCATTAGAGGCTTTCTCTGTGAATAAATACTTTAAAAATAAATATTTGAGTAATATATGTAGTTACACTTTTTTTTAATTTTGAAAAATTGTATATTGTAACAAGTGGGGCAAAGATACTAGAGCTAAACTCTAGCTCTTATTCCCAGAATACCAGAAAAAAGTACTTAGCAGCTATAACTCTAGGAGAGTGTCCTAAACCTATTGTATCTCTGGGAGAGTAAGCATTCTGCAGAATACTTCTTAAAAGGTTAACTGCAGGGAATCAAGTATATGTGTACAATATGAATTTTTACATATGTATTTATATACTTTTTGTCTGAATAGAAAGTAATTAAGATATGGATTTTACCAGATATTTCTGATGGTATTGTCTTTTAGATAGTACATTATAAGGCAACAGTTCAAGCTTTGCAGAAGCGTGGAGAGAAGGTAATTTGTAAGCTAGAGTTTTGTCTTTTGGCATTGTTTTTAGGTCACTTGCCTAAAATCGTCAAAAGTTTAATTGGTTTCTAGAGAGAAGTAGAGTGTCTTCCAAAGCACTTTTTCTCATTGATCTGTTGATGCTGTGTTATGTAAACCATGTTTTCTTTTCTAGAGTTCCTTGTGTAGTCTTTCCATTTTCTTTCTTTACTTATCTCCTTAAAAGCTTTTATATTTAGTGAGCAAATATAAGATACCAGTGTATTAGTGAAGGAAAAAAACTGAATAAGCAGGCTCTTTGTTCATATTTAATTACAAAGTGTTTGTCTTTCATGTTTTTGTCTTGGTGTTTATATTTTTGTCTCCTTAACCTGTTTCCTCTCAATGCATTTACACATAAGGAGAAAAAAAAAACAACTGGTAAGCTTAAAAAAAAAAAGCAAAAACAGGTTGCTGTTTTAGAAGTATTCACTGTTATATTATTGGCATTATTGGCCCTAGGTGTAAAATAGCCATCATCTTAAGGGCATCTTAAAAGTAAGTAGTAATATTTGCTGAGAAATTATCCAGTTGCACTCAATTATTACTTCTTTTTGAAAATGTTCTATAAAAGGGGTAATTGCAGAGAGAATATCCACAATTATAATCTAGATTTTAAGAAATAAGCTTGCTGGTTATAGGTTTTCAGGTAGATATTTAAGCAGTAATTGAATCAATCTTCTATTTTCACCTATTTTGAAATCTGAATAGAAATAATACAATGCTAAAAGAGTTAATGGATTAGCTACGCATTCAACTGTACCCGCTGAACCTCTACGACAAACACAATTTCAATTTCACACCTCTTTCTGCTTCTCCTTGTTATTTTTGTTCTTCAAGAACATTGCATTTCGTCATTCTAAGCACAGAGGTAATACTGTCTTCTCCCTATACCCCGTTTTGCTTCATGTTATTCTCTATTTTTGTGAGAGGATAGGAACAATCAAGACCTTGGAGACTGATGCCATCTGGCCAAACACTCTCCATGACCTCTGCAGCTGCCCATCCCTTACCTGTTTTCTCTCAACCCTCTCTAACCTGTCATCATGGTCTCCATCCATTAAGATGGGGTATTTGACTCATCCAATCTCCTATCTTAATGTTTCTATTGCTTCTTTGAAAAGAAACATACCAAAAAACTCTCTTGTACTCCTGCAAACTATCTTCCTGTTACTGAAATTAGCAAACCTCTGAAATGATACATGCAGACATGCCATTCACTCTACAAATCTTACCTTCCCCCCTTTCCTACTAAACCTATTTTGCTCTGTATATCTCTTGAACATTTAAAATTTTTCCTAGTTATCTTGCTTCTCATGCACTTATTTCTCTGTTCGATCTAACCTTAGGGTCAGTCATTTTAACTCGCTTTTAATAGTTGGCTCCATTTTAAGCTTTCTTATATCCCTAGATAAACTTTTGCTCAACAAGCCTCCGACCATAAAACAAAATCAGCCTAAGTTATAATATCTCCCATTTCAGTTCCCAGGGTACTACTGGAGGGAAAAAGTAGGTCTGGATAATCTCCATGGAAGCTATTAATATTGCCTTTTCCTAGATTTAAAAGAAAAAGAAAGTGCAGGGCCGAGCTTGAACCCAGGCTTTCTGATGCATGACAGCACAATGGATGCAGAAATTCTAAATGTCACATCTGCCAATCAGTCTTTCTGGGGGAAGAAAGTCTCTCTCCCCCTGATTGTCAAAGAGACTCTTGGGCTTCACTCTGGGCCAGCTTTAAGCCAGCCTCTATAGCGATTCCCATGGCCAAAGTAATGCCAGCCTCTGCTTAGTTTCAGCTTAAGTTATAGCCAATCACAGTGGTATGGTTGTGAGATTTTGCTACTTGTTTTAGGCCAGTTAGGGTCCACTTATAGAACTAGCTTATGGGAATTGAAGCCATCCAGTCACCAGGACTGTGAAACTATACAAGAAGTATGAAATGGATGCTGGGAAGCAACTGACAAGAGTCTGTTACAGTGGCTAGTATTTTTATTCAATATAGAGGTCTCACATTTTCAAATTCTAATCACTTATTTCAGGTTCGGCTACAGAAATTTAGAAAACGAAATCATAAGAGAAGATAATCTGAAATCAATAATGGAATAGTTTTGAAGGGTATATTTTCTTCAGAAGCCTCATATGGGAGTGGAAAAGGTATTTTTATACTAATTCCAAGTTGGTAGATTTATGAGCCATTTCAGCTGGAAGATTAAGAATGAAAAGTAATTGCGATTGTAGGTGAAAGTGTAGCTCTGATGGTTCACCAAGTAGTCAATGGCAGATGGTAAGTAAATGAGGCTAGGATATTTATTTGAGGAGTCAAATGCACAGACAGGGGATGTTATAATCAGGGGATGGGGTATTTAAGTTTTATCTTTCTGATGTGGTGATGTTTCAGGCAATGACAAGGTACTCTGGTGTTGGAGGACAGCTTAAGAGGTCATGAACTACGTAGGATGCACCGTCGATACCGGCATTGAAATTTGCAGCAATAAGGAAGAATAAGTTTACTACAGACCAGATGTCAAATTCCTCAATGTTTGTAGAAAGTGAATCACAGTTCACCTAGATGGTGAGACCTTTGGAGGAAAGGGCATGGTCGTTAGTGAACTAGAGCAAGAAGTTAGTGCGGAAGATGCAGAAAGGATTCAGGAAAATGCTGACATTGCGCCCTTTCCTGGTGTGCAGTGGCAAAGGGAGAATGAAGAGACTCCATTTGAGAAGTTTATGATGGAGATGGCAAAACTGAGGAAAACACAATTACAGGGTTGGGCAAAGTAGGTTTACAGTTGTGAGTATGTGAAGCACAGAGTTTATTCTTTCATTAATTATTGTATTATTTTCCATATGAACAACTGTAGACCTACCTTTTCCCTACCCTGTACATAAACTTCTTGGGAATCAGAGAGCAGTTCCACAAGAACAATAGAAAAGGGTATGAGTAGGGGGTTGGTGAGAAAGAACCTGGGCCAGTGACACTTAAGCTACCCTGGGCAGTGCTTATGGACTGTGCACCTGAGAGGGATGGAGTTGCGAAATACTGTTCATTCAGGCTCTCTCTGGTGTAATTTGAGACTTTTTTTTTTAAGTGTTAGCACTGGCTATTGCTTGAGCCTTTTCTTCTAAACCACTCAGTAAATTAAACTACTTGCTCTTCTCCAAGCTCCACGTATGCCTGCATCTGCTCATACACATTGTACATCTAGTATATTTATCTAGTTTCCCAGAAATGCTTCCCTTAGCCCATCTCAGCATCTGATATCCACGCCCCATTAGACCATGTTGACCTTCACCTCCTCCAGGATATTTTTCTTTATACTTCTGCCCAGGTATTTACTCTCTGTTTTATTTGGCATAACTTTCAGGATGCTTTGTGCCCATGTTATTTTGTGTATGTTTATGGGAGGACCGAATATTTTAGTAGATTTCCTGTACTATCTAGCACGGTGCCTTGTCCTCTGAGTGTGTGAAATACCTTGTTGAATATGGCAGTCAAAGATACTCCAAATGTAATATAGGAAGAGTTTCATGTATTTAAATATTCCTGATTCATTTAATCATGCACAGGGTCAGCTTTGTTAACCAGAATTATTTTTATACTCAGAAAAATTATATTTTGAACTTAAGGTATTATAGTCATCTAAAATTAGATTTATTGTCTTTTTTCAATGTCAGAGCTTTATTTCAGTCTTTTTATCACCTTTAGCTATTTTATACCTGTCTGACATAAAAATCTGCTCCCCCTTTTTTTTTAAATCAAAGAAGGCCTCAGCTATGCCCATGTATGAGATTCCTATTTTCTTCCTGGAGAATAAGCTTTAGATGTTATTTTTCTTTCTTGGGCTCAAACACCATTTAAATCCTCCAGCAAATAGAAAACATAGTTAAACAATGCCTGGGATATGTGTGTAAGGTTTATTTTTGCTGCCATATCAACTACCAACAGTTACATTATCTCTCACTTTTGGAGCTTCTAGCTCACATGAAAATGTTTGGTGTAACTTTCCGTATTAACCTCTGTTAGAAGTTGTGGCCCCTTCCTGTTTCATCATGAAGAGCTTTACTTGTTGTTTTATTTTGCTTAAAAATAAAACAAAACAAACAAAAAACACCACTCCTTATAACTTTGCCTACTTCAATTTATATGTAGGGTTTTCTAGAAATATTCTTGTGAGTTTCTGAATACCTTTTTATATCTATTCTTTATAATTATCATTTTAAAAATCATTTATTGACTCTTTTAGTGCCAAAGGAATTAAAAAGTGAAAATGACAAATTTCTTGGTCTAAAGAAGTATACCATGTTGGGATGGAAATAGGTAAATGCATAAAAGTATTATATAGAGCCTTTGCAGTCTGATTACCTGTGAGTGTCCCCCAAGTATTTAGTGAACATAAGACAAGGGACTGGAGTGTTCCAGTGGGAAGAAGAGGAAGAGATTAGGGATGCCTTCTTAGAGGAATTAACATTAGAACTGGCCTTTTGAGACAGCCAGGGCTTTGGACTATGGATGTGCTCACGATACCAAGGAATTAATGGAAGCCACTGTGCTGAATAATTTGTATATGGATTGAACACCTTTTCCTTTTTTAAAAAAGATTTTATTTATTTATTTTTTAGAGAGAGGGGAAGGGAGGGAGAAAGAGAGAGAGAGAAACATCAATGTGTGGTTGCCTCTCGTGTACCCTCTACTGGGGACCTGGCCCGCAACCCACACATGTGCCCTGACTGGGAATTGAACCTGTGGCCTTTCGCTTCGCAGGCTCGTGCTCAATCCACTGAGCCACACCACCCAGGGCTAACATCTTCTATATGCATTAGCAGCATGTGAGGAAATTGGTAGACTAAAAAAAAAAAAATTTATGAATTATTCTTCAAAGGAAAGAACTTAAAATTTAGTTATAGATACAAAATGCAGGCATAAAAAAATGAACAATAAGGCAATCTAGGACTGTAAGCATAGTAAGTGTTTATTGAGTGACTTCTGCATGCTGTACCTGTGATAACAGCCCTCCCTTCTTTGAGAATATAAAACACACATAAATGAAAGCAGCATTTTGGTCAGTCCATAAAATTACTGTGAATGAAGTTAGATATAAGTGCTGTAAACACCATGAAATGAGAGAAATCACCGTGATTGAGGAAAGAAAGGAAGCTTGAGAAGGCAATAGTGGTCTACTTGGACCTGCCGCTGCTTCTTTCTAAAGCCCAGCCTTGCTGCCTCCTCCTCATGTCTAGCGTGGCACTTGCAGAAAAAGTGTGACTATATCCACTCCCATCAGTATTTTGTGATGGTTTTAACTTCATTCTTACTTCTTGCTTAAAATATTAAGATGTCCCATGCCATTATCTCTAACTCTTGGATGTGTTTGGAATGTCAGGGGAAGAAGGAGGAGATTTTTAGTGTTTGGTTTTGTCCATCCCTGCCCAGACCTATGTTTCTGACACCGCTGGCTAACTGAATGGCCTTTGTAAAGGCCACAGCCCACAACCCAAGATCCATGTATTCCTCTTTTCTGAAAGACCTTTGGGAGTTTGGTATTTACTGTTAGATTATTGCTGTAAATGTCCAAAAATACCATAATCACATCCTAAAGGCTTACTCTTCCCTTTACATAATATAAGAAAAAAAATGTTGGAAAGCTAGACAATCTACTGAACTATTAATTACATTTTAAACATAACCATTTTATTTTAAATATATCTTTCTTCGGGGAAGTTATAATTTTTTAGGTGATAAAACTATACTTGTAATGGATTTTTTTTTTTTAATCCCCACCTGAGGATATGTTCATTGATTTTGGAGAGAGAGGAAGGAGAGAAAGTGAGAAACATCTGTGTGAGAGAGGAACATCCATCAGTTGCCTCCCATATGCGGCCCTCAGGGATTGAACCCACCACCCAGGTATATACCCTGACTGCGGATTGAACCTGCAACCTTTTGGTGTATGGATCGATGCTCCAACTAAGCCTCCTGGCCAGGGCGCAATGGATTTTTAATATTTTTAAACATGCTAATACTTGAAACTTTTGTTAAATATTATTTAAAAATTGATATGTTAATAGACATGTTACTTTTATATCCTAATTGTTATTATGAAGTGTAAATCTTTCATCAGAAATCTACTTGTTACATTAATAACAATCTTAAAATATCTTGTTTTTTAAAAATTATAGTAAAATACACATAACAAAATTTACTTTTTTAACCATTTTAATGTATATAATACAGTAGCATTTAATACCTGTACAGTATTTTGTAATCATCACCACTATTCATCAAATATTTGCTGATATATTGGGAATATTTGCATCATCCCCAAACACCCCAAAACCCCATACCCACTAAATGGTCATTCCATATCCCCATCCTGACCCCTACCGCCTGCCTGCCCACTGGCAACCACTAATCTGCTTTCTGTTTGGTTTTTGAAGCATATACTTTGATGTCATAGTTTGCAAAATAATGGAAAAATGCTGATTTGATTTTTATTGTTCAGTTTATATAGTGGTATAATAACACTTTTCTATTGTATATTAGGCATTTTTTGGTCAGTTGAGTTTTTTTTTTTTTAAGTTACATTAACCAACATAGAGAGTTTATTTGAGTAACTCAACTTAAAAAAATTATTTAATATTAAAACATTGGTAATTTTATTAATGGAGTAAGCAAAACTCACCAAATTAAAAATAAGTAGTAATAGTATAGTAAAGGGCACATATTTTCCTAAGCTTTCATAATACTGAGAATTGACTGCTGTAATCACACTAGCCACCAAGGTTATTCACACCTTTGTAATCTGTGGAAATCTCAAAAGTGTTGTCTAAATAAAAAATGTCCTTAATTAGAAGGATAAAATATCCTCTTTTTTCTACTGGATAGTCTTCTCTGAGTCTAAGGAAAAAAAGACATTAAAAAAAATAATGCATGACTTTGTTTAGTTTTAAACATTTAATTAGTAATGTTGTTAATTATTTAGGAAAGGCCCTGGCCAATGCGGCTCAGTTGGTTGTGTCAACCTGTGAACTGAAAGGTCACCGGTTCGATTCCACATGCCTTGGTTGTGGGCCAGGTCTCCCATCAGGGAACATGCCAGAGACAGCCAATTGATGTTTCTCTCTCGGTGTTTCTCTCCCTCTCTTTCTTCCTCCCTTCCCCTTTCTCTAAAAATAAATAAATAAAATAATAAATAAATAAATAAATAAATATTTATAAATTTATTTAGGTAAGTATTTTTACATTTTCTCTAAAAAGCAGAAGCGATGTTTGAATACCTTGATGTCTGTTGACGGTAGGTCTATTCATTTTTTTCCTTTTTGGTTTTCTCTGTGCATGTAGTTCCTTCTTTTTTTCATTATGATGCTTTGAGTGCAGAGTACATATAGAAAAGTTCTTTCACAGGTAAAACCTTTGAAACAAAACCAGGTTGAAAGATTTAATTTGGAGCATATTTGGAATTACACTTGACTTTCAATTTAGTGGATAAGAGGACAGGCCTTGAATCAGACTACCAGGTTCAAATCCTGCCCCCACATGTGCTATGTCGTTGACTGACCCTCCAAATAATTGTTATCCTCATGTACCTTGCGAATAAACAGAGTGCCTGCTGGTGGTTTGTTGTGGAAAAGAGTGAAACAGTGCCCGAGCAGCACTTTAAAAAAGAGCCTCTCCTGCAATGTGAATGAACCTTAGCTGCGGCTTAGGGCCATAATGATGCCAAAGCATCCTTTCATCTAAAAATTAAATGTTAGGCTAACATTTCTACAAATTGTTAGTAGCAATTTTATTTTTAGTGACATTTTATAAAATCCATTTTCTCTCCATCAGTATTCAGAGTATTCAGGTCCTTTTTTTTTTTTTTTGGACATTGGCCATTACTGTGCTATTTTTGTCATGGATATCAGGCATCTAAAAAATAAAAGTCTTTTTGATAAAAAGTATCTAACAAATCAATGCAAAGAAGATAAATATCTGTTTTCTCTATGTGGCATTCATCGTGATCTATGTATACAGTGTTGAATCTTATTTTTGTGCTTTTCATTTTAAAGTAGTGGAAATCACTTTAATTAAAGTGCAACATTGTGAAATTCAGAATATCACAGAGGGAAACATTACTCACCGCTGGTGAAATTCTGCAGGGGTGTTTGTATATTTAAAATTCCCCCAAGGTGAAGGAAACGCCCAAGGGAAAATAAGCACACCACAGGCAAGGTATTCTTAAAGGGCGTGTGTGCTAGCATTTGACTAAGTGGAAGAGCAAATTATTGACTGAGAATTATATTTACTCCTTGCCCAGAGACCTCACAAGGCGGAAACATGTCGTCATGAAAACACAGCATCTTCACTGTGTCTGATGCTTACTTTGCCTTTTGGAGTTCCACCTTGCCCGGCAGAGACACTGGCAGCACCGCCCAGGGCAAACATCGTTTCGTTTCTAAATAAGGCACAAGACCGAAAAATGCAGGAAAGTGGAGCAGTGGCTAAAGAGAAAGGAGGATTGTGGTTCTGGTCCATGCTTTGTGGTGCTAATGTCTGTGTCTTTATATCAGGGGAGCCAAGGAAAATAATATTTAGCTCTTCAGTTAAGGTTTAAGTGTTCATTGTTTTTTCTAAGAGGAAGCCACACGAGAAAAAGACCTCATGAAAAGCCTTAAAACTTTTCCATGTGACTTACTCAGAAGCCTTAAAAACATAATGCGTGCATTTTTAAATTTAAATTGATTTATAACTTTGAATTTTTAAATTGATTTATCTTTTCTTTTAAAGGGAGATTACACAGAATTAATTTCGCATCCAAAAATGTTTACTACAAAGGCCTACTTATGTTCTCTTTTGGGACATTAGAACATTAAATCAATGTTAGCTCTTTCTTTGTGGCAGGCACTGTGCTGAGGACTTTTTCTGTATAAACTTATGAAATTTTCACAGTAAACTCCTGAGTATCCATTATCACTACCTCATTTTAGAGATGAGGATCTGAGATAGAGTGAGGGTAAGGACCTTGCCCTAGATCACACAGCCAATCGATGGACGAGAATCAGTCCAGGTAGTCGGTCTACCTTCCTAGGCTGCCTCACACTTAGCCAAAGTAGTGCTTTGCTTGAACTGTAGGATTGGGGAGTGATGCTGTAATTATTTATCTAAACTGCAGAAGTAGTCATATCCTATTTTAACTTTTAAAAATGAAAATAGACTTTGTTCTCAGGCCTATATGCAACATGAGAACATTCCCACAGATGGAGGCCTAACCCTATTTCCTTCTGACACTCTCTTCCTCCCCCTTCAATTTCACATCTACACTAGCAGAGATCTGTTGAACCCTTCTGTCCTGCTACACTGAGTTAGTGCTCTAGTGGCTGGTGAGCGAACCCTGGCCTTCGTGGTCCCTGCTGCAGTATCTGAAGGACTTTGCTGGTAGAGGGCCCCACAGTGGACCCTCTTGCTCGGACAGACAGCCCTGCCTGGGCCTGCGTGTCTGTGGGAGGCTGGGAGGATCCTACCGTGAAAAGGCCGATGAGGTACCTCTTCTCAGAATTCAGATTCTGAGGAAGAGCGGGGTTATGACAGCCAGAAAAGCAAAATAAATAAGAGAAAAAGAACAGTGCTAAATGCTTTGGCGAGAATTAAAATGGGGTGATGTGATGACAATTCACTTGATACTTGAGACAGGAACCCTGAAAGTCTTTATGAGAAGGTAACATATAAAGTGAGATCACAGAATTCCAGGTGTGGGGATGAGCAAAGACAAAGCCCCTAAGGCTGGGAGGGCTTGTGGGTACCAAGTCTACAAGAAAACCATGGTGTTGCTATAGCACCATGAGCTAATGAAAGGGTGTGAGACACAGGGCCAAGCTCGCTGGGTTCGATTCACCAGGATGAGCCTTTTGAAATTCACTCTTAGAGCCATCGGAAGCTTTTGGAGAATTTGAAAAAGGAAAATGAGTTGGTAGAGTTTATATTTGAAAATAATCACCATTGATGTTTTTGGAAGAGATTGGATTGCAGCACGGGGTCAGAGGCAGGAAGATTGTGATGGCGCTGTAGGTAAGAGGGGGTGGTGGTTTGATCCGGGAGGGTTGTAGTGGAGATTAAATTTATGCATTCAGCATCTATTTTGAACTGAATGTGAGCAGTAAGGGAAAGAGAAATTGAGGTTAATTGCTAGATTTTTGGCTTTTGGAGGCTGTTTTTTTGAGATAGGGAAGACTAAGGGGGGAGAGGTAAAGATCTCACTTTTGGCATCGTCAAGTTTGAAATGCCTAATAGCCAAAAAGAGATGTAAAAAAGTGGGCACTAATACCCCAGGTTGGGTGACCATGTATGGGATTGGCCAAAGTTTGTCTGCTTTTAAGTAAAAATAAAAAGACACATTTTTCACTTTCACCGATAACATTATTGAACAACATATTCACTACCTTCTACTATACCTTTCAGGCAACTTCATAATTCCATCTTCCTAAAACATTTTATCTTTTTGAGAAAAGAATTACTCCAGGTGCCTTCTGCAGTCTTCCAGGAAGTTAAAATTTTTTCCATTAAGAGAATTTTGTAGAGACCGAAATAAATGGAAATCTGAAGGTACAATGTCTGGCGAATACAGCAGGTGAATCAGAACTTCTGAGCCATGCTGTAACAGTTGTTGCCTTGTCATCAAAGAAACATGTGGCCTTGTTATCCTGATGGAAGATTATGCATTTTCTGTTGACTAATTCTAGACACTTTTCGTCAAAAGCTGCTTTCAGTTGCTCTAATTGGGAGCAATATTTGTTGGGATCAATCATTGGGTTTTCCGGACGGAGCTCATAATAGAGGACTCCCTTCCAATCCCACTGTATACACAGCATCAGTTTCTTTGGATGAAGACTGGTCTTTGGTGTGGTTGCTGGTACTTCATTTGCTTGCCCTACAGTCTCTTCCATTCCACGTTATTGTAAAGTATCTACTTTTCATTGCCCAGGACAATTTGTTTTAAAAACCAAACAGCTACACAAAAATTCACCAATTTTGATTTTTTTTAAATGCATGGTGATATGACAGCTGTCATAATACAACCTAACAAAATTGTTTCAATTGAAGTTGAAGAGAACTAAGTGCTACTAGAGCCTTCCTACAGAAAAAAATGAACAACCTTTTTGGCCAACCCAATAACTGAATAGGCAACCTGGGACACCTTTGACTGTAAAAGTGGGTGTGCTGGGATTTGGATTTTAAGTACCAAAGCAGGGAGAACAGAGGCAAATGGGGACTCTCTTGGCAAACTGGAATGTGTTGCATGTAGAAGCCTGTTTCCAAGAAAAGATTTCAAAATTGGCAATATCAGATGTTTAGAGTACTGCTAAGAAATGAAGTGAGAGCCCTGGCTGGTGTGGCTCAGTGGATCGAGTGCCAGCCTGTGAACCAAAAGGTCACTGGTTTGATTCAGACCACACGACAGTCAGGGCACATGCCTGGGGTGTGGGCAGGGCCCCTGGTTGGGGGCGTGTGAGAGGCAACCAATCAATGTATCTCTCCAATGTGAAACATCAGTGTGTCACATTGATGTTTCTCTCCCTCTCTTCCTCTCTCCCTTTCCCACTGTCTAAAAATAAATAAATATAATCTAAAAAAATAAAAAGAAATGAAGTGAGATAACAATGAGGTCTGTTTTGCAACACCCAGAGGAATACGAGGGTGACTGGTGATCATAAAAACATAAGACAGTCTCAGTAGGGTTAGGGGGCGGCAGCCAAATGGGAGAGGGCCTGTGAGCAGTTAAAGGTTAGGAATGTGAGCTAAGGAGGTACAGATGGAAACTAAGACACTTTGTAAAGAGAAGTATTAGAGCATCTGTGGGGACTTTACCTGTTTCCTTTTGCTTTTTACAAAATTAAATACCTGATCTTTATTATCTGGATTTTATTTTTATATACCTAGCTTTTTTCAAACTATCATCCTCAAATATTTTTAAGATTTTTTTTTATATTATAAAGATACTTTTTTCTTACCTCTAACATCTAATGATTAAATTATCTAGTGATATATTGCTTAAATTTTTTAAAAAATAATTTGTGTATGTTTAGAATCTGCAAGCATTTATAACTTTATAAAGGAGATAAAAACATTGAATTCTCTAATATTTTAATTTCTTGATAAGGAACGACTTTTTCAAAACATATTCTCTTCAGAAAAAGGACCAATGAACGTGTTGCATGATCATTCCTGGAATGATTTTGTAAGAGCGGTAAATTCCTTCTTTTACGCATTTGCTAGAGGTAAGAAGTGCCTGGCACTCACGCACATGATAAGCAGTAGGGTTAGTAACAGAACAGGGCAGTAGGTTTAGCATTCTCTGAGAGTAAATAGCCAATGGCATGGCATCATTTTAGAAAGATTCTCTGAAACCATTGTAAGTATACATGATTTTATAAATTTAAACTAAATTTAACATTTTCTAATTATCTTTTTTAAATAGTCTAATATTAATAACTATTATTACTCTTAAACATTGTAATATGTTTGATGACTCGGAATTATTATAGAAAAAGCTGAAGAACATAGAATTTTGTGAGTTGATGTTTTGGTGAAAATTACATAATTTATTTTCCCTGACACGTTAAATTTATGTGCAATGATGTAATTTATGCTTGTTAGAGAAAACATTTAAATAATACTTAATCTGTTAAACGCTGTGTGTACATAAAATTAATTACTGCTGTTTGTTCTTG
This sequence comes from Mormoops blainvillei, assembly GCA_004026545.1. Lineage (NCBI taxonomy): Eukaryota > Metazoa > Chordata > Mammalia > Chiroptera > Mormoopidae > Mormoops > Mormoops blainvillei. The sequence goes on along the minus strand of PVJD01003290.1, from coordinate 48,020 downwards.
TTTCATACACTTTCAAGCTTGAGGATGTGATGAAGTTTCTTTCAAGTGATCATGAATATTTTAATAAATACTCTGATAATTACACTTATCAAGGGCTTTCATTGTTACCACGTACTAATCATTATCTTTTTTAATGTAAAGCAGACTTTGGATATTTTCTTCACTCAGTCTCAGAAATAAGTAAACAGAGATTCAGCGGTATTAAGTTACTTAACAGAGAAATTCAAACTAGAAATAAGCATCTTTATCCCTGGGTTGGTGCTCTGTTCCCTATGCCATTCTGGCACAGGCCCTCTCTGCATTAACACCCCTTGAGGTTGTGAGTAAAACTAGCCTTTAGTCAGATTTGCCTGAATTTTTAAAAAAGCAAAAACAAAAAAGCTCTTAACACACTTCTCTAGAGAAGACCCTGAGTGTCACACTGTCATACTAACTCTGTCGGCATGAATCATGAATAGAAGGTTGCTAGCGGGAATTCTAGCTTGGCTGGTACTTGATTACATATGACTTTGCTTACTTAGGTAACCAAAGAACGTAACCTGACTCTTCATTTTGCTTATAGTACTATACATCTTTTGTAAATATGTGTGTGCTACCACTTAGACCACACTAACCTTACCTGGTAAGTGTGGCCTTATGTGATTGTAGATGACATTTGAAAATGAGTCTTTTAGTGTATGCTAAAATTTTGGGGTAGAATGTCTGTGGATAATCAAAATGCTCCCTTTAATTGAAACACATGGGAGGTTTGGTGACTTAAATGATAAAGTGAAGAAAAAAATGTGAGCTAATTTGTCTTGTGGTGGAGAGTCTTTTTCTCCAGCTTTATTGAGATATAATTGACAGATAACATTTTTTAAGTTTAAGGTATAAAACATGTTGATTTGGTACACTTATATATTGCAAAATACTACCATAGTTTTAGCTAACGCCTGCATCATGTCACATAATTATCATTTTTTAAAGGTGAGAACATTTAAGGATACCCCTCTTTCCCAAGGCCGAATACTATTCCAGTGTGTGTGTATGTGTGTGTGTGTGTGTGTGTGTGTGTATGTTCATATATGACCCATACATATCCCATCATTTTATACTAGTATTAATTTGAATACTAATACAATACTAACAGGAATACTATTCAGATATAACACAGCTTTTGTCCTTCATTCATTCATTGTTGGGCAGTTAGGTTGTTTCTGTATCTTGGAAACTGTGAATAATGCTGTAATGCACATGTAATGTAGATATCTCTTTGATATCCTGTTTTCGTTTCCTTTGTATATATAACCAGAATTGGGACTGCTGGATCATATGGTAGTTCTATTTTTAATTTTTTGAGCAACCTCCGTAGTATTTTCCATAGTTGATGTATCAGTTTACCTTCCCACCAAAAGTGCATGCAAATATTTCTTTATAATATTGCTATTTAATATTTAAAGACATTTTAGAAGTAATAAAATTATAAAAACCTTAGAAAATGGAGAAGTAATAATGGTTTGTACCTAGGAAAGATTCTAAGTGTTCCAATTATAAATCAGCTTGCCATTATAAAATATATCCAAAACTTGGAAAATAACTAATTCAATAAAATCAGAGTCGTTAACTTTTTTTTTTTTAAAGAAGGGTAATGTTTTGAATACCTTGTAGAAATCTGATTTGCATAATTCAAATTTAGTTTTTCCAGAGAAATAAATACATGAGATGTGTTTCAAATTTCACTCACAAAGAAACCTTGTGACATTGAAATTATACATAAATTATAACAGCAGAAAATGCAATTTCACCATATTTTATTTTATTGATCAAAAAGGTATATCAGGTTATTATCTGACTCTGTTTAATTGTTGCTAAATACACATTGAGGATTACAAACTAAACAAATCCATTTATCCATGTAGGTCATGAGGTCAGGTAGTTGAGACTATAAATAGGCAGATTTAATGATGTCATTAATAAGAAAGAGGAGAACGTACCTCTGGGGTATCTTGCTTATTCTCACTAAGTATGTGTTCTTCAGAAAGCAAATTACTGAACCAGATGGAATAAGGAAAAAATGAAACTGGGTAATAGAATTATTTAACACAAACTCATTATACATTCAACATTAAGTGTATAATTTCATTTTCATGTTTGAAATGATTATTCATTAATCTTTAGCATTAAATGTGAGTGTTTTCTACAGAATCTTGTAATTATATAGCTGTGACTTTAAATGGAGGTTTGGAGGCCTTTCTATCTTTAACATTGTCAAAGGAAACATAACTGTTCAAAGACAAATATAGTGGTTAATTCATAAACCACATATATGGAGATGTACAACTAGAAACTCATTCTTTCTAAACCCTGCTTTCTCAACCTTCCCACAATGTTGTGACCAGTACTGACCCCAACCCCTCTCCACATGCCCCCCTTTTAAAAAAAATTTCATTTGTCAGTTATGTCATAGAACACTTAATTTGTGTGGATAATCAACCAATTCTAATCAGTGCTTGTTGGGTAACTTGATGGCTAAAGGTTTTTACTTTTTGTATAAATGTACTTAAGTTCATTTTTCTTTCAAAAGGAAGTTTCTAGAAAACAATGAAAAACTTGTTTAGACAACAATAACATCAAAAAATGGATGCAATATTAAGCTAATGACTGGTTACATTTGGTTTTTTTGTTTGTTTTTGAAAATTGCTGTTATGGAACCACATGAAGATGATTTTTGAATTTTCACAGAGAGTTGGAAAAACGTTAGGCTGTCGGTCACAGTGAGTTGTCATTCCTTGAAGTGAATATATATCTCATCAAATTCATGAAAATAAGCAATAGTACATCAAAGAGAAATGGTTAGAATAAAGGAATTGTTTTGCTTTTGAGATAAAATATAAATAACATTCTTTATCTTTTCTAGTTTTTATTTATTACCTTTTCAGTTTTCCTTAAGAAAAGTGGCAGAAGGAGATTAAGAAATTAAAGTAAGAATAACATGTGAATGGTGTTTATGACAAAAGTAGAATGTGGGGACAAAAGTAGAATGTAATGATCTTTTTGAGAGACCATTGCAATAAAAATATCTGATTGGTTTTTATTTTAGGACCTGAAAGTGAATGTGTCAGTTATTATTTTAGCTCCTTTTTCTTGGCACTTGTAATAGGACCACACCTATTATACCAGAATTCTTGTGCTAAAGAAGTTGTTTTAATGGCTTTGATATTGTAAGAGCTATTTTTGAAGAAAATCTTTGCTAAGACTTTGTGCTGTGTTGACCGCAGGTACTTGGCATGTTCTGTATGCCTTTGTTTCTAGGTCCACCTATTTCCTCAGGGAAAGTTTGCATAAGCTAGACTACTGTAAATGTCTTTGTCATTTCCTTCTGGAATTTCTTGGGAGGAAGAATTGCCATGGATTTTACAGTATTTGTACACTAAATTAGCTGCCTTTGTATGGAACTGAAAAGAAAAGGGAGGTTGGGAGGGCTGGGAATAACATTTTAAGTTTCCAAAACCAGGCAGCCGACACATAATTTACTTTTTAGAATGTAGGTGATTTTCTTTGTTCGCAAGGACTAACAGTAGTTTACTAGATCATGAAAGCATGATCCTGATACAATAGTCTTTAGCATGCACATCCAATAGTTTTTTTCCTCGTGAGTCGGTGCTTCTTTTGTATGTTATTTCAGAGAAAATAATTAGAAATTGTATCAATTTGTGTCTTCAATAGAATTTTAAGATCTCAGTTTGTTGTTTCATCAGTGCTGGAAATTCACTATGGGGAAAGGAAATGGCCTTGGAAATAAACTACCTTCGGTTTAAAACCTAAATCTGCAGTTTTCTCACTGTGACTGAGGACAAGTTAATTATCCTCTTGGGAATTTGCTCCTTATACTACGAAATACAGATAGCAGCAGCTCACGGGTTGTTTAAGAAATAACTGCAGGGCATACATAGCTTCCTGTCCTTTGTAGCTTTTAATAAACTGTGGTATTGAAGTTGTTGTGGGTGCGTCACCAGCGTTCAATGATTGATCAAGCTAAACAGAAAGTGAGAACACTGTACATCTGGGGCTTTTTATGTGTAGCTGAGTAAAATTGTATAATAGTTATTAATTGTTTGAGTGAAGGAACTCAAGAGTATTGTATTTATTGCTCTACCCAAAACCAGTGTAGGTGTTTAATAAATGCTTGTTGTGTGGGAAAACTCCTATTTCTTCACCTCCTGGCTCAGTGTTCTGTCCCACATATCGTTACCTTTAACTCAATAATTACTCTATTAAGTGAACTCAGTTTATTTAATCAATAATTTGACCTATTTCACAAACAGGAATATAACATACATTCTTATTTGCTGATGATTGGGGGAGAATATATATAAAATATATTTTCTTGGAAGAGTTGTCAAACTAACAACGTGAGAAAATATTATTGAAAGGTAAGTGACTGACAGATTGAGGAGGAAAACTCTTTTAATGGGATATAGATGTTAGGAAACCTAATGGTTGGTTATTTTTTATACATTACTTGAAGACAATGAAATTTTTAAATGACTGAAAATAATTTATTACTTGTGCAAGTTTTTGTGAGAATCAGGGTCAAATGGTAAAAAGAAACTGTCATTTCACACTAAATATATCAAATGCCCTGTCCCAGAGTGCTGACACACTGCTAACAAGGATTTTTTTTCTTTTTTTAATTGGGAAAACACCTGAGCACCTCTCTTTCCCTGTCTGAGAGAAAATTTGTTTATTAACAATATTTTATTAAGTATCTTCTTTGTGCCAAAAAAATTCTAGATCCTTCAGGACACAGCACTCAATCAGACTTAGTGTGCTTGGACTCAGTGAGCTTCCTTTCACTAATCAGAACTAATCGCTAGTCTGAATTGTAAAAATTTACTATAAGCCATTTGAACATTATTGTCACTGTATGAAAAATGTATTGTGAATAAACCGGGATTTCTTTGCTTGCATGCCATCCTGTGTTTGCAGTAAATAAATCCTATAAATACTTAAGGGAGTAGGAAGGCCAACTCTTTCACAGAGATCTTTATCTCTTTGTCAATCCTCTTTGTCAATAAATATTGTTTGGTTTTAAATTTTATTATACCTTTTCAGTTCTGGTGGCACAAATAAGATTTTCTAATAGATTTTTTAAATGTTTTATTAAATTAATTTCTGTACTATGAGATTGATAATAGTCATGAAAGCATTTAATTAATAGAAATGGGACAGTGCCAGATTATTTCTTCTCCAGATAAAAAGGATTATTTCTACAGAAAATAAAAATGATTGTTTTTGGAGAACTATACATATGTATTTATATCTTAATACTACTTAGGTTATTATTCTACTGAGATAACAATCTGATTCATACCATGGTTTATTTATTGTTTTGCTACTAAAAATAATGCTGCCTTATCTATCTCATTTAATATTTTTAGCTGGTGTTTTGCGGGTAGCTTCCTAGTAGTAGTATTACTACTAGGGTAAAAGCATATTTTGTTAGATATTGGCAAATTTTTCCCCATAGGGAAAATTCCTCCCCTATGCCCCCCACCCCCACCAGTAATACGTGAGAGGACCTGTTTTCCCTTTCTCACCAATAGAGTATGTTGTCAAACTTTGATGGGGTTTTTTTTTCCCCCAAATCTGATGAGTGGAAAGTATATCCCTTTGAAATATCAAGGATTTTAAAATTGTAATTACTTTGTCATCAGAGGTGCGACATTTTTATGCCAGTGATCAGGAAGCGTTTCCTATAAAGGGTCTGATAGTAAATATTTTAAACTTTATGGGCCCTATAGTCCTGTTACAGTGCTTAGCTCTGCTGTTGCTTCATGAAAGCATCCACACATAATATGTAAACAAGCGAGTGTGCCGTATTCCAATAAAACCTTATTTTTCAAATGAGCGATGGGCTGCATTTGGCCTGCAAAGCGTGGATAGCCGAGCCCTACCTTAACCTTTTCCGTAAATGTAGACAACTTAAAATGGCCACATACTTTTATCAAGCTAGCTAGTTTGTTTTCATATGATAGAGTGTGCATTCAGCATATTAATTAAATGAGACAGTTGAGACTCAGTGTGTGTTGGGTTGAACAAAAGTCTACTGTCTCATAATGTAATACCCTGTCCCTAGTTCTCTGCTGCCCCTTCTGGTTTGCTCAGAACACTGTATGTTGCGCTGTGATTTGTCATTGGTAGAGGAGATGGTACTCTAGGCCAACCTTACATTGAAAGTACTTGTCCTTCTTCAAACACGAATGTTCATTGGGCTTTTATTTAGCCAATGACACTCATTTTTTGCCAGCCTGGTAGCTGGCATTGTTGTCTGTGGCCAAGGAGCATGGTTGGGTTAGATAGCCCTACAGGGAAAGATTAAGCCTAGGGCCAAGGATTCTTTTCAAACTACCTTAAACACTGAAACTATTTGAGCATGTTCAGAAAATGACTAATTTTTCACCCCAAAGAATTTATTTTTCCACAGAACTGACAGCATGTGAGCTAGCATTTAGAGCTTGTAACAACTGTATAAGATAGATTAGTGACCTTTCAGAAATGGTGTCTAAGACTTGATTTATTCTGTTACATTCCTACATTTCTTCTAGTAATAAGATGGATGGGAGACAGTGGGAAACTGTGAGTCATTCCTCTCTCTCCGAGGAAGGTGAAAAAGAATAGTAGGCGCTTGTCACAGAGACACCCAGTGTTAAGTTTGAAAACCATGGGTGTCTGGGGTTTAAAATGTGCTGCCCTAACCCTTTCCTGTAAACAGCCTCTGAGGAGGGAATAATTGAAGGAAGTCTTGGTAGACCTCTTGGGTTTTTAACTCTTATTGTGTTGTATATAGAGTAACGTCTAGGCCGATCTTTTAAATGCTTTTTTTACCCCTAACGAAACAACCTTTAAATCAAAAGCCTTCGTGCTCGTGTGTGTGTGTGTGTGTGTGTGTGTGTGTGTGTGTGTGTGTGTGGTTTGCTAACAGTAGTTATTTTACATAGTAGCACAGGAAAGGACCTTTCATATACATTTTAAAATGTGACCCTTATTTCTCATTGAGAATATGTCTTCCCTCTAAGCCTTTGTTTTAATAGTATAAGTTTTTTCTTATGTCTGCATTTTTACTTCTGTATTAATATATCATTTGTGTTATGAATAATAGTATTTCCATTTTTAAATACTTCAAGAATTGATTTGATTTGCCTGTCTTTTGCTGGGTCTGTAAATGAAAACCTCTTTACTCAGTTATATAGTCTGTGAATGAGGTATTGTTTAGGTGGGACGTCTTTAGTACTTAGCCATTGAATAGAACAACACGTATTAATGGGAATCATCATTATTTCTTTCTAATACCTTTGCCTTTATTTTCGTCTAGTGGCTCTCAAATTGCAATGTGCTGCATCACGGATATATATCATCTGGGCCCCATATGAAGATTCTATTTAAATAGGTACACTGTAGGAGCACCCAGACTAATCTGTATTAGAAACAAGTTCCAGTCAGAGAAAAACAAATACCATATTATCTTACTTATAGGCAAGAAACAGATGCATGGAATGTGGAACAGACTGAAAGTTTTCAGGGAGGAGAGGGTTAGGGGGACTTGATAAAAGAAAATGTAGAGATTAGCCAAAGAACATGTATGCAGAACCCACAGACACAGACAACAGTATGTTGATGGCTGGGAAAGGGGCGGGGGCTGGGTGGAGGTAGGCAAAAGGGAGAAAATGGGGACATCTGTAATAGTGTCAACAATAAAAATTAAGTTAAAACTTTTTGAAAATCACTATCTTATATTTATTTTGTCATTTTTTATTTTAAAAGTTTTATTTGCAATAAGCTGCAAAAATAGTGCAGAGAGTTTCCCTGTGCCATTCCCCTAAGCATCCCCTAATAATAACATCTCATATAACCATAGTACATTATTAAAACCCAGGAGGCGACACTGGTACAATGTTAACTTTGACCTTTTCAGATATTATCAGGTTTTATATGCATTCTCTATTATTGTTACTATTTATTTATTTAGATTTAAAATTCTATGAAAGCTTACTACCTGTGCAGATTTGTGTGACAGCACCACAGTCAGAATGTAAAACAATCGCATCACCGCAGAGGAGCTCCCTGTGTTCCCTGTTAATATGTTGTCACACCTTGCCTTCAACCCTGGCAGCCAATGATCTGTTTTCTGTTACCGCAAGTTTGTCACTTTGGGTTTCCCATATAAATAGAAGCATACACTGTGTAATCCCTTGAGACTGACTTTGTTTTCACTCAGCATAATGCCCTATAGATCATCCAAGATGATGAGTGTATCAATACTTCATTGCTTTTTATTACTGAGTAATACTCCATTGTGTGGATGCATCATAGTTTGTTTGTTGATTCTTCCACTGGAGCACATTTGGGTTGTTTCATTTGGGGTCTTTATGAAGAGTATGTTTATGCACTGGTTTTGTGTGAAAAAACTACCCATGAGTATATTGCTCTGTCATATAGTATGTGAATGTTTGACTTTATGATGCACTGCCAAACTATTCCCCAAAGTGGCTGTACCATTTTCCATTCTCATGACACAAGCTGCATATAAAACCCAGTTTCTCCACATTCTTGCCTGCATTTTATATTATCAGTAGTTTTTGATTCAGGTATGTAGTGCTTCTCATCATAGCCTTAATTTACGTTTCCCTAATGGGTGATGCTTTTGAACGTTGTTTCACGTGCCTGTTAGCCATTCATATATCCTCTTTGGTAAAGATTCAAATCTTTTACCCATTTTATTATTGGATTCTTTTATTTTTTAACTGCTTAGAGGGCTCTCTGTGTATTCTGGATATAAGTCTTTGTTGCATATGTGACTTGAAAATATTTTCTTCCAGTTCGTGGTTTGTCTTTTCGTCCTCTTAGCAAGGTCTTTCCACAGAGCAAAAGTTTTAAATTTTTGATGAAGTCTAGTTTTTCAATATTTAACAAGATCTTTTATAGATTGTGTCTCTGTGTCATGTGTAAGAATCTATTGCCTAATAAATCTTGGTCCCAAAGATTTTCTCCTGTTTTGATCTGAACATTTCATAAATTTATGTTTTACATTTAGATCAACTTTAGATTTTAATATTTCTAAACTCAAAGACACTATTTCCAAGTAGTTCTTTTAGACCAATATCTGACAAGATCTATAGCTAGGAAAAATAGTTTGGGAAATTAATTTCAAGGACTTTTCTTTATCCATATACAGTGAATGTTATGCTCAAATACCATTTACTCCAACATACAGCACTCCCCAGCATAGATTTAAAACTTTAAACAGAGACTAGTGACTAAATGCTGTTTAATATATAACAAAGTACATATTTGAGAGTAGATCATTAAGATCAAGACTTAAAAGCAACTTTTGCTTTCATTTTATGGCGTGCTTTCTTGGCTGCCATGTAATACCCACTATTTAACATGAGTATGTGCATATATTTCAATAATTATAATACCCATATTTAATGACTTTTAGTTTTTAACCTAGTATGCTTTTAAATTTTTTTATTTTTCAAAAATTTTATTGATTTATTTTTAGAGCAATGGGGGAGGGAGAAAGAGAGGGAGAGAAAAGATGTGCAAGAGAAACATTGATTGATTGCCTCTCACCACCCCCTCCCCCCCACCAGAGACCTGGCCTGCAACCCAGGAATGTGCCCTGACTGGGAATTGAGCTGGTGACCTTTCAGTTCACAGGCCAGTGCTCACTCTGCTGAACCACACCAGCCAGGGCATTTAACCTAGTATGCTTTTATTAAAAAGGAAGAATATTTCAGTTAAGACATTTTTTAAAGACTTAATTTTTTAAGAGCACATTTAGGTTCATAGCAAAATTAAGCAGAAGGTACAGAGATTTTTCATTTATACCCTGCGCCCTCACATGCATAGCCTCCACCATTATCAGTATCCCCCACCAGAGTGGTACCTTTGTCAAAGCTGATGAACCTACACTGACACATCATAATCACCGAAAATTTATAGTTTGTAGTGGGGATCACTCTGATTGTTGTACATTCTATAGATTCGGACAAATGTATAAGGACGTGTATTAATCATTATAGAATCATATAGAGTATTTTCACTGCTTTAAAAATCCCCTATGCCCTACCTGTTCTTCCGTCCACCCACTGTCTCAAGTCCTGGCAACCACTGATCTTTTATAGCATCCAAGGTTTTGACCTTTTCCAGTATGTTATGTTGTTGGACTAATACCAGGTTGGAACAACTAGGTTTCCAGTTGTTCATATGGAAACTAATTCAATAATGAATAAATAATAATATAAGAATAAACTCTGTGTTTAAGTACTCACAACTGTAAACCTACTTTTGCCCCACCCTCTATAATATGTAGCCTTTTCAGACTGGCTTCTTGAGCTTGGTAATATGCATTTAAGATTTCTCCTTTTATTTTTTATGGCTTGATAGCTCATATCTTTTTAGCACTGGAAAATATCCCATTGTCCGGACATACACCTTGGTTACAACTAAGATCTTTAAAATTATATTTAGGGGTAAAAATGTCTTTCTTTACATTCATTATTTTATTGGTTCCGAGAACATAACAAGATAAAACAATCCATGTAGAATTTTTGTCTTTAATTTAATTAGTAACTTTTTCTTTGAATTTCTTAAGTATTTTTTGAAAAAGAAATAGTAAGAATAGTAAGAATAGTAAGGCTTACATGTAATTTTTATGTCACAAAGGAAGAAGAAGCCCAACAAGTTTTGCAAAGTTCTCTCTCCATGTTTTTGTTAATCATTTTTCAAATTTTAAATTGTAGTGTCAATCAAATTTTTATTACCTTTTCAGGCTAATTTTCATAAACTGTTCTGACTCTCCCACATACATTGCCTGCAGGGCAACAAACACAAAGTGAAAGGAAGCTTTCAGTAGATGATGCTAAGCCCTGTTGCCATTGACATTTATTACTTACTGGGCAGAAGGCTGTGCACAGAGTGAGTGGAGCAACTGAGCACTGGGACATGGCTTTAGAGTTTCAATTTGTTTTTGAGAGAATTTGGTAATTTTATAAATGTATGAATTTATTAAGGCACTACAGTATCCCCAGAAGAATAATATTTGTTAGATGATTACCTATGTAAAACACTTTCACAGTTCTTGATGAGTAGGTAAGCATTCAGTCAATTTAGATTTTTTTTTTGTAGGACCCATTTAGGGTATCTTTGAAATTGGTTGGACTCACCTCATTTTTAAGTTACTGGTATCTGAGAACCTCTTATGGTAGATATTTCTTTAGTCTACCCAGTTTCTTTCTGTGGCACTGAGCGCACAGTGGGTACCCAACAAATGTTATTGACCGTCTTGTGACTCACTGTTTATTTTGCTTTCAAGTCTGTTTTTTCAACTTTGTTATTTGTTTTGTTTTTTTATCTCCTCCTTTGATATTCCCATTTCTACCGAAGTCTTTCTTTATCTTTTGTTGATGTTTGACTTTCTTAACTGCATTAAATACACATTACCTATAAGGCAAGCTGAAATTACAGTGACATTTATAGGGCAGAGGTGGGAAATGTAATATTTAATTTTAAATTTATAGATGTATTTTTTACTCTATATCTTTCAAAATTCTTTTAACTATATAATCTTTATTATATTTTTTTCCACTACCACTTCGTCCTCTTAGACCCTCCCCACCCCAGCAATTACCACATTATTCTGTATCTTAATCTTTGTGGTGGTTCCTTCAATATTTATATATTTTCCTGTATATAAAATATAGCTCAGTGAAAATATCAAGGGAAATTTATGTTTTTCTTGCTTTCATAAGAGATTTTCTTCGTTGATAAAAGGAAGCCAAGATATAATGGGGATTTGGATTCGGAAATATTACTACTAAACTTTTGGACTACTTTTAAGATTTGACCTAAAGAGCAACCTCCAGGCTGTATTTCAGAGTTTACAAAGTTCTTATGAAGGTGCATCATTAACTCTAATTTAATACCTAATACGCAGCTGGCATTAAGATAGACCAGTGGTTTTCAGATTTGTCTGCACTTCAGAATCACTTGGGGAAGATTTAAAATAACCTCACAAGCCAGTTAAATCGGAATTTCTGGGAGTTGGACCTAGGCCTCAACATTTCCTAAAACTCCTCAGGTGAGTTCTCTGCACACCCAAGTTTGAGAAGCACTGGGCTAGACGATGAATATACATTACCCATTTTACCTTCTCAGTAACCCCGTGAGGCAGGATATATTATCTAATTTTGCAATTGAAGAAATCTTCCTGAGAGATTGATAACTAAGTGCAGACCCAGATGCAAATTAAGATCTCCGACTCCTTTCCAATCTTGAACTCTATGAGTAGACTTGGTGATTAATGTGTATGTAGATATTTTCCTTTTTAATTGCAAATATTTACCTTTTTTCCTGTCATCTTTTGCCTTTCTGGAATGTCTTAATGTTGCCACTAGAAGATAATACTGTATGTATCTAATGATTTAGAAGTTTTTGTTTTCTCCCTCCCACCTTCCCCACCCATGCATAAGAAAAATGTCAAAGCCAAATTATGCATTTATTATCTAAAGCACTCTGTGTGTATTTAAGATTTTGGCTTAGAAATGCTTAAATGTAAATGGCTTGGATACAAACTAGTAACCTATCAACTTTCATAAAATGTGATATATTGTGTAGTTATTTATTCTATTGGAATAGGTATGTGGTTAAAAGACATAAGGTAGCACCTTATGTCTTCCTGGGTGCATGACAATGAAATCACAACAAAAGCTTCATCTACTTATGCTAACTTATCCTGGAATATCTGGTTTTCCAAAAAAAATTCTGTATGTCTCTGGACCTCACTCGACATAATGCTAAGTTCTTAAAAGTAGTAAAATGGAAAGATTTGAGAGGGATATAACAAAAAATGAATAAGCCTAATGAAAACTGTAGTTAAATTCATTCTTTAAGAAATAATTGAGCATCGTTTGAAAAAGGTAATATATTAATCAAAAATATAAAAAATTATGTTCATGCTGTCTGCCTCAAAAAACTCTTCTGGCAGATAAGGTGATGTACATTGAAAACTATGCCATAAGACACCAGGTAGCCTGGGGTACTGTATTTCTTGCATTGTATTAGTTACTTAGCTACTTCTTTATTCTTTCTACCGTAATGTAAGTGCTAGAGGGCAAAGCCTGTGTCTTGTCTTTGGATTTGCTCCACTTCATCTGTACATAGTATAGTGAGTGTGATAGATCCTCGTAGTTATTTACTGAACGAAAGGATCTGTACAAGTGTGCCACTCACTATCAATATAAACAGGATACTGAAAAATTTTAAAGTGGAAGGACTTCTATGTGTAAAACAAGAAAGATTCTTGGAAGATGAGGCATCCAAACACAGGATTTTCACTGGTAGGTTACAAAGAGGGCATCTTCCATGTGCAGGTAATGGCATGTGCAGAAGGTGTTTTAGAGTATAGCAAGAATGTCAGTAACCTGGAGCTGACACTGAGGCGTAGGGTTTATGTAGAACCCGCCTTCTCTAGCTTGCTAGTGAAGAAGGTAAGGCTGCAATGACGATGTCAGCTGGGACTCATGTCACTACTGGGATCTGTGTCCAAGCTCACTCTTAATGGCTCTTGGTGCCCTTTTGTCCTCAATGGTTGTTGGCCAGACATAGGGCAGTTCATAGTATGGCACCTGGCTTCCCTCAGAGTAAGTGAGTGTCCAAAACTGATGCCAGAGTCTTTTTATAACCTAGTCTCAGAACTGACATCCCCATTACCTTTGCTGCATTCTGTTCACTGAACATGAGTCACTAAATCTAGTTCATACTCAGAGGGAGGCAATTACACAAGAAGTGAGTGTCACTGGGGACTGTCTCAGAGGCTGCCTATCACAGAAATATATTTATTTAACCCAATATATTAAAAATATGATTTAAGATGTAATTAACATAAAAATTACTTAATAGATATTTAATATATTTTTACTAAGTCTACAAAATACAGGGTATATTTTATACTTACAGTGCATCTCAATTCAGATGCTGTTTTTCTATTACAAATACTTGATCTATATTTAGATGTCATAAAATTCATAGTTGCAAAATAGATCCACAGACCCAAGTTGTTACAAGTATGTGTGTTTTACATGCCCTTGGGCCAGCTCTGACCCTTGGTGAGCCTGTGAATGAGTCATGTCTGTGCTGTCCTGTCCTCAGCAGTCCTGCTCAGCTCCTGTAGTCTCATGCATAATATGCCTTCTTTTATGGAAGCCTAATTCCAAATATCTTTAAATGTTTTTCAATAAATGAACCAACTATCAGTTTAAAATATAAAGTACTTTTTCTTTCATGGAGCCTGTGTAGGCCTGCTGAGAATAGGCCTTCTGTAACGACAAATATGTCTAGAAGGCTGTGGTCCAAGGCCATTTTTGCCAGCTATAAACGGAGTCTCCGGACCCAGAGGGAGCACACAGCTCTTCTTAAAATCGAAGGTGTTTACGCTCTAGATGAAAATGAATGCTATCTAGGCGAGAGCTGTGCTTATGTGTACAAAGCAAAGAACAGCACAGTGACTCCCAGTGGCAAACCAAGCAAAACCAGAGTAACCTGTGCTCACGGAAACAGGGGCGTGGCTCATGCAAAATCCTGGAGCAACCTTCCTGCTAAGGCCGTTGGACTCAGTCTGTGTAGTGCTGTACCCCTCAAGGAGTTTAACTTAATGAAAAGTAAATCAATAAAATGGATTTTTTCTCTGGAAAAAATATAAAGTGAAATAAACTAAAAATATAGTTCCTCCGTTACACTAGTCATGTTGCAAGTGCTCTGTGGCCACATGGCTAGCATACTGGACAGCAAAGGTCTAGAAGTTTGACTGCAAAACGAAGGAGTGAAATAAAACAGTGCTTGGAAGGAACGTAGAAGTGGAAATTAAGATCATAGAAATCGGTGCTTTTTTTGTGTGTGTCCTGGGGAGATGGAAATAAATCTAAGATGTTAGAAACATAGGGTATAATTAATGTGGCTTTGGATTATTGGTCAGATTTGAGTGGGGGTACAATTGGGGCGAAAAACCCCGAAGTGACGAATGACTTGTGATGGGGACCTTCTGTTCCAGGTGTTCAAATGCAAACAAACCGAGTGTGGGAGAATGAAACCAGAAGCGTTTTAAAATTTTCTTTTGAGTTGTCACTCTATTCATCATTTTTTCCTAGTGTGTATGCCAAGACAGAGAAAGGCAGTTGGAAATGGAACCATTTCCTGCAAGCCTCAGGGGAGACCCTTTCCTGACCGGCGTGTTCTCAGCTTAGGAAGAGCTCCCTGTGAATGGAAGTCCTGTCCATGCCATTCTTTCATCCAAATGTTATTTGTGAATTAGCTCAGCCCCTGTGCCTCGCTCCCAGTCCTAAAGTATCTTATTTGAGGCCTCCATTTTCGGATTCTACACAAGATTATCACTCGAAGTCTCTGTAAGTCAGAGGTGGGAGTGGCCTGGGATCATCTAGTCCAATACCTGTATTTTGTAAATGAGGGAATGGAGGACCAGAGAAATTAAATGATTCATTTAAGGCAGCACTAGTGTCCATTTAGGACAATGCCATGCTTTTTGATTCCTAATACATTGTTTCCAAAACTCCTCCTGGGGACGTAGCAGCTTCTGTTGGTGTGATTGGGGCATTTGCACATTTGGCATCTGCGTTCCTATTTAATACCATCGGGGTTATTTAGTTGGCTTTTATTAAGGTTCTCGGAAGGGTTTGGTACGATGTTCTGTGTTCTTTGGGAAAAATTTCTTAACCTTTTTAAGCCCCAGTTAAATGGCAGTGATGGCTGCCTCATGAGATTAAATGTAGGGAAAAAAGCATTTGCACAGTGCTTAGCAGATGTTCAGTAACTGCTAATTTTTTTCTCCTCTATCATCACTTGGCTTGGCACATTCATTTGTTGTTGTTATTGTTAGCTTATTTGTGTGTGAATGTTTCAGCTTCCAAAGGGATGAGACGGTGGAGTAGTAAAGAGGCTTATGGCTTTTGGTTGGTGCACTTAAGCCATTTACATTTGAGGTGATTATCGATAGATATGTATTTAATGCCTTTTTTTTTTTAACTGTTTTCCTCTCCTTCTTTTCCTTTTTTTTCTTCTTTTTCAAGCAAGCCCTTTAACATAAGTTTCAGTACTGTTTTGGTGTTTACAAACTCAGTTAGCTTTTTCTTGTCTGGGAAGCTCTTTATTTCTCCTCAATTTTAAGTGATAGCCTTGCTGGGTAAAGTAGCCTTGGCTTTAGGTTCTTGCTTTTCATCACCTTGAATATTTCATGCCACTCCCTTCTGGCATGAAATGTTTCTGTTGAGAAATCAGATGACAGTCTAATTGGCATTCCCTTGTAGGTAACTAACTGCTTTTCTCCTGATGCTTTTAGGATTCTCTCCCTCTCTTTAAACTTTGCCATTTTGATTATGATGTGTCTTGGTGTAGGCCTCTTTGGGTCCATCTCGCTTGGGACTCTCCGTGCTTCCTGGATTTGTGTGTCTTTTTCCTTCACCAGATTAAGAAAGTTTTCAGTCGTTATTTCTTCAAATAGGTTCTTGATCCCTTGCTCAGTCTCTTTTCCTTCTGGTATTCCCATAATGCAGATGCTGTTACACTTTATGTTGTCCCAAAGGTTTGTTAAACTGCCCCCCCCCCTTTTTTTTTTACTGCTCTGCTTGGGTGTTTTTCTCTATCTTGTCTTCCAAATCACTGATTCAGTCCTCTGATTCATCTAACCTAATGTTTATTCCTTCCAGTGCATTATTCATTTCATATGTTACATTCTTTATTTCTGACTAGTCCTTTTTTATAGTTTCTACTTCTTTTTTCATGGTGTTGAGTATCCTTATAATCACTACTCTAAACTCTATATCTGATAAATTATTTGCCTCTGTTTCATTTAGCTCTTCTTGTGGAGTATTCTCCTATTCTTCCATTTTGGCTGCTGCTTTATATTTGTTTCTATATATTAGATAGATGTGCAAAGACTGTGGTACAGACTATGTCAGATGCTGTTGGTGCATGCCCCTGGGTAATCTGTTAGGGGCTATCAGCAATCCACAGCTTGTGGCTCCTTTTCCTAGGCCTAGGTGTGTGCAGAAAGAGCCAGGCTGTGCACCAAGGCCAGATTTTACCAGCTCTGGGCCCAGGAGAGAGTCAGCTATTGTCCCAGAGCTCCCAGAGCTGCGCCTTCACTGTTAGACTTAATCACTGAGATGGCCTCCAGCTGTACTGTTCAGCAGCCCAGCTCAAACTCCACAAGGTGGGGCAGGAGGGATTCATACGCACAGGCTACTGCTTCCCCTCAGGCTGATACCACAGGGAGGGGAGTGCTCTGCCTGGGAAAGACGGCTTCTGCAGTGTGGGGAATTACTCAGCACAGGGATCCTGGTGGCTATTCCTTCAGTGCTCTCCCCGTAGCCCCCAGCCCAAGACTATCCTGAAGCAGCTCTAGTCCACTCTGCACCCCCTCCGCCAGAGCCCAGGGTAAGTGCAAATGAAATTTTGTGCTTTGGCTCTTCAAGAGGCTTTCTGTATCTCACGTTGTCCCTCCCTAGTGGACAGAAACCCTGCTGCTTTTCACAGCTGGATGTTGTTTGGGTTCCTTTCCTGGTTCTGGTGCTCTAGGCTGGGGAGCCCAGCTTGGAGTTTAGACCCCACACTTCTCAGAGGGAACACCCTGCCAGCTGAAATATCCCTTCGGAACTTCAGCTGCTGCCCATGGGAAGCCAACCAGCCCTCTTGTGCCTTTGCCCTCCCTAGCAGTCACGTCGTGGTGCTGTGGTTTCTTCCGTTTTCCCTTGGTTATAAAGGCTTCTCTCCAGCTGCTGTTTAGCTTGTTACTCAGGATGATTTTTCTTTTATTTAGTTGTAATTCCAGTTTGGTCCCGGGAGGGGGTTAGTGCTGCCACTTACTCCTCTGCCACCCTGGGCCTGTGGATTTTATTTTGAATGTACCTGGAGGCCATGAAGGATCGGAGATGTGATGTGATCTGATTTATATATTTAAAAGATCACTCTGACTACTACAGGAAAGACCAGTCAGGGGGCTGTTGGAGCAATCTAAGCTGGAGATGATGTCTTAATTGCTAGGGTGATAGCAGAGGAGCTGGTGAAAAGTATACTGAATCAGGATATGTTTTAGAGTTAAGAGTTCACAGGATTTGATAATGTATTGGAACTAGGAGACAGAGACAAAAAGGAATCAAAATGTGCCTATGATGTTTACTTGAGATAAGGGGTGGTTAGTATTATGTCATTCACAGCGATCAGAAGCTTCCTAGGGGAGGTTTGGATGTGAATAGGCATTGGGAGTGGAGAGGAGAATCAAGAGTTTCGGTTATATGACACCTATGGGACATCCAGATGGAAATGACCATGCGACTATTGAGGATATAAGTCAGAACTTAATAAATAGTAGGTCAGGATTGGAGATGTGAAGTTAAGAGTCATCGACTTATAGGTGGTATTTGAAGCCACGAGTTTGATGAAATCACCTGGGAGTGATGGTCATAGAAAGAGAAGAGAAAGGAGCAGGTAAAGATGTGAGGTCATTGGAGACTGAAGAGTGGCAGTGGAGAAGGAAGAAACTGTGGTGTCACACAAAGTGGAAGGAAGAGAACCCCAAGCAGGGGGATTGGGCTGCTGCTAAATGTGTCCTTGTTAAAACTTAGGAACTTACTCAAATGTGACCAAGGTTAGACAGATAACTTTCAATTAGATTTGGACACACATAGGTGATTGGACACCTGGATAATAGAAATGCTTGTCAAGAGTCATATAAGGGGAGGGGGGCAATGAGGACATATCTGTAATAATGTTAATAATAAAAATAAAGAAACAAGTAAAACAAAACAAAAAGGAGTCATATAATGCCTTGGGTCTCTCCTTGTTGCCTTTCATTATTACCTTTTAAAGTCACTTGATATGTTCACCCTAGTTGAACTTTTAGGCTCATTAAAAAATGAGACCTTTTTTGGTTCTTAATTGTATTCCCTCAAGCACATAAAACAATGTTATGCCCAATGTTAGAACACATTTTTGTTTAATAATTTTTTTCTTGTTTCCTTAAACTGAGAGAGAGAGAAAAAAAGACACTAAGAAACTGTCTTGAGAAATTGATCTTTAAAGTTGAAATGCATAGGTTAGTGGCCATCAAAACACAGCCAGTTATTTTGAAGAACTGCCTCATCAACAGCTATCACAAGGCATCTTCCATTTGATAGTCCTCTATCTATACTGAGCAAAGGTGGCTATTAAATTTCTTTTTGGTCATTAAAATGTTATACTTAAAGTGTCCATTTTGTAAGACAGTTATTCCATCTTATACTTTGCCCCCATTATTAAAGCTATATTTTTGTGTAGTATTTCTCTGAGTGAATCTCTAGGTATACTGTGTAAATATAGCTAACACATGAAATCCCATTGGACTGTAGTAGCTTATTAAGGATGCAAGTATACCTCATATACAATTTAAAGCTTTATTTCAAACTAAGAAGAGATTTTGGAGTAGATTTATGTTACTTTATTCCCTCTTTTTATTTATTTTAAGATGTTAATATTGACAGGGATAGAGTAATAATTGGCATAGACAAATAATTTTGAAGTGTTTCATAAATCAAATGATAAAAGAAGTAATCAATATTAATGGCAGGGTACCAATTGAATTCTGCTTTAAAATTACATTTTGATATTTTAAATGTATTATTGTATAATGCGAAATCATACCTCAATTTTCATTATGAGAATTGAATATAATTTTGAGATAATTTTAATGGATAAAACATGGATTTACTTATTCTATAATTTACTGTGCCTGGTTATTTTTAAGGCTTGATTCATAAATTGTTGTTCCGACCTAGAGAAGTTTTCAGTCTCAAATATCTTTCAGTATAACCTCCTCTGCACCCACCCTTGTGTGAAATTTGCTATTGTTTACTGTTAAAGATAGGAGCACCTGAGGAGTAGAAACTGACAGTCAAACTAGGCCACTGGTGACGAGGAGTTTATGTGAAAATCCCTTGGGTGAGAGAGCTGGCTTTTGTTTAAAAGGGATGCAGGGACTTCAATAGAAGTTACTGAGATTTTAAAATATTATTGAAAACTAGTAAATCATAATTGTTATTGCATGCTGATGTGTTACTTTTTTTTTTTTTTTTGCTAAACCAGGATTTCTGACACATCAGGTTATAACCTCTGGTTATTTTCACTGTGTCTTGGACTTTGGGTGACATTTAGTTTAATTTTGTTATCACTTCAAAGTATCTCAAGCAAAAAATTAAGAACATTGGGAGAGATATGAGCAGTAAGAACGTTGGTAGAGATGTGAGTAGGTCAAAGGTATGTTTAAATCTTTGCTGGTGAATAAAATGTCAAATAAGTTACAGAGCCTTTAGGATTCTGTATTTAGGATTCAGGCCAAATCCAGGTCTCTACCTGGTATTCTTTTCACTAGTCTATACTATGTAGTCAGCAAACTTTAACTACATAGACACCTTCCTAATTTTCATATAAATGGATCACACTTGGGAACCAGCATATAATTGATCCTACAGGGCTCTACTTGTCTAAATTCTACTTTACTTTCAAGAACTGAGTCACACATTTCTTCTCTTTGAAATATACCCTGATACCTGCCTCCACACCCCCCAAAGAGCTAGTTTCAGCTTGCTCTCATTGCTCTGAATTTTCAAGATTAACCATTCTTTGCTTTGTATTCATTATTTAATTACCTACACATTATATCTTCCCCATGGGCTTTCCAGTTCCTTGTGGAAGGATCTTGGTCTGATTCACATATGCTTTCCAGTTTTCAGGACCAAAGGTAACAAATGCTTTATTATTTAAAGCAATACTGGGGAACATTAAGATGTTCTTAATAGAAGTTCTATGTAAACAATATTTCAACTAGTGCTTTGTTCTTTTTTTTTTTTTGAAGTAGGCTTATCGTTAGTAATTAGAGATGGGTTTTCATCACAGAATCAAAGAGCCGTAGGAAATCAGATAGTCCCACATACTCAGAACATTACAACTGCGAGTCAGAGGAGTGTACTGCAGTGTGAAGTAGACAGGAAGGACATCCAAGGAATTGTGACATAATCTGGACCTTGAAGGGCAGGTAATATATGTAAAGGCAGAGAAGATGGGGAGGGCATTCAATTGGAGACCAGGATGAACATCCCTTGGACATGGGAAGGTGCCTGGAGTAGTGGAAGCAGGCCATAGGAAGGTCATGGTGACAACAGGAGGTACCTGTCAGTCCCTCCTTCACTGCCACTCCTTTTGAAAGCCAAGTGCACTGTGGACAAAGTTATTCCTGATTCTTTACTTCCCTGCCTGTGGCAGTTGGGCTTCTTTTCTGACCTGATGAAACTCTTTTGAAGCCCTAAAATTCACAGTTATCTATTTCTAATAAATCCAGTATGTTTTTTTTATTACCTACCTTTTAAAAAATAGAATATAGTCAATCAGTTTTAAAAATTCAACAGTGCAAGTATAGTCCTAAAAATTAAAGGTGAAGTGTGGGAATCCTGATATAAAAATTTATTTTCTTCCTTGGTGGTGAGAATTGTTTTCCTTCTCCATTATATGTCTAAGTACATCATCTTTTGTGGGAAATGGTCATTGAATTCATTCATTCAGTTTAACCTGAGTGACTACTATGTGGCAAACATTGTTACAAAGATTCTGTACATTTGTAAACGTGTGTCACATGACAGTGGAGACAAGTACCTATTCTCATGGAATTAATTACTCTTTAATGGAAGGAGATATGATAAACAAGGATATTAGTTGCTGATTGTCCCTAAGGCAAAAAGTAAAACAGATAAATGGAGGTGTTATCTTGAGGTCAGGAGGAGACCCTGGACAGTCCAGAATCAGGAATGCTCTGGGTGTTTTCAAGGGAAAGGCAAGAGTCCTAAGATTAGAGTGCAATGAACCTAGGGAGAAAGTGGAAGAGAGAAGATGGGAGAGGCTAGAGGTCAAGGATGCATAGGACTCTAGATGTTATCCTGGCTGAGGTTTGAAGACTTGGGAAGGTGTGAGAACAGGATGGATCTGACTTAAATTTAAAGAGGATCATGCCAGCTGCTAGGCTGGGACATTGAAGACAGAATATTACGTGACAACTCTGGGAACAGAGAGACCAGGTAGCAGCCTGAATAGAGGTGCTTGGTGAGCAAGGTTGTTGGTGGATCCTGGGTCTATTTATGATGCAGTATAGAGCTGGCAGAATTTATCGGTGGATTGCATTGTATGTGTATGAAAGAGGTGATTTTTGGCCCATGCAACGGAAGGGATTGTGATTTACCGAGATGGGAAGACTTGGAGAGGAAAAGATTTGGTGTGGAGAAGCTGGAGAGAGGAACTGGAAGTTAAACTGAGTTGTAGTCATCCAAGTCCAGCTGTCAGGATTGGATAGTCAAATCTGAAGTCGAAGAGAAAGATCTAAGCTGAATAATTGGTGTTTAAGATGTTCTTCATGTAGCTTTTATAAAATGCGTATTATATTTATTGTAACAATTTTAAAAAATTCATTTTGTTGCAATTGTAAAAGAAGCTTTTTTTTCTTTTTTATACTTCCTGACTTACTTTTGCTTGTGTTTACATAGGCTATTGACTTAGCATGTTAACTTTGTACCAAGCCCACTTACTGAATTCTTTTATTTATAAAAGCATTTTAATTGATTTAATGATTTCTCCTCTCCTTTGACTTCTCTGTAGAATTTTACCAAACTGTTCAGTTCTAAGTGCCCCTTTCTTTCAGGGCTCCAGTTGCTTTCCGCTTTCCACTGCCTGAAATATCAATTGTTTCTTATCTTTTCCTGTGAGTTTCTATTCATTCCCCCAAAACCAACTCACGATCCCATCTGTAAAACATTTCTGGATTCCTGAGAAAGTTTGTTTTCCTATGAGTTTTAGCTGTACCATCTGCATATCTGTGTTAGAGCAATCATCAAACTTTTTTATAATTATGTGCATATCTGTCAGTCCTTTGGGGGTACAAACCCCTTAGGGATAGGGTCTGGGTCAGACTGTCTTTACATTCCCAGTGTTCAGCTGAATCTGCCACATGATCTTCTGTTACAGGATAAATGTTTGTCGAATACATGAGTGGTCAATTTCTGCAGGTTAAAAATGTTTTAGAATTGGTTAAAGTTTTTTATAGATTTTATGAATTTGTTATATGTATTGTAACACTTTTAAATATTTATCTTTGTCACTATTGTAAGAGAAATCTTTTTTAAAGATCAATATACAGGGTCCAGCACAAATAGCGCTCCTTTTTTATTACAAAATCTTACAAAATTATAAGCACGTATTTCTGGAACATAACAATATATCACACTCAAGCACACCATATGACATTTTAGGCAAAATCTTCAAATTAAAACTATAAATTACCACCCCCATATTATTGCCCTACCAACCACACTCAAGCAGGTGTTACTTCTGCCAGACCCTGTATCTTTGCAATTATAGTCCTAAAAATTAAAGGCCTATTATTTTAGAAAATTAATATAAATGTAGGGACATTGCTTCTGTTGTTTTCATGATGCTGAGTGCATAAAGGTGGTTGAATTTGTGAGACCTTAAATTTTGAAACTACGGAAGAGCTGGATGTTATATAGTTACTTACAAAGAAGCCATTTTCCTTGTTTGATTTTTATTTTTCCCTAGAAATTGGGGAGAGGGAGGAATTAAATTTTATATTTTCCTGACTTGAAAGCAGTAATATGTATTCTTACAAAAGCAATCAGCCTTTTATAAAGGTAACATTTTCCAAAGCTCTAACTTGTAGTACTCATATGTTATTACTGATAGTTATTTTATATTTCTTTTTATATTTCATTTTTTTCAACCTATCACATCATTGAATTGGCCCATGTGAATTTTTCCATGATGTCTACCACCTACTGCTATTATAAATCTATTGAGGAGTTGTCCTACTAAGTGACACTGAAATATATTTGCTCAAATAATTATTTGTAACATTTTTCATTGAAACAGAAATATAATTTGTCAAATAACCAATTACAGTTTATTGTTCATTGCTAAGTGCAGTGGGAAATACAATATGCTTCTTTCTCATAAGAAGTTATAAATGTAGGCAGGGAGATGAAACTTGTACCCAGAAAAAAAGAAGTTACTTTTATGAAATCTGTTGTGTGTGTTTATAGGGAGAGACTATAAAGGGCGGCTGGGAGAGGGTAGTTTCAGCTGGACTTTGAAGGGTAGGTAGGGTTTATAAGGATAGAGAGGTCTAAAAGACACTAGGAAGGAAACAAATAGAAGGAAAAGCACAGATGTAAGAGCTATTACGAAGTATGGGAATGAGGTACTGATCTCCATAATTTATCTCATCAAAGAAAATGTTATACTTTTACTTTGTTATAGTGAACACACATTAATTGAACTTAATGGAGGCAAATATCAGATCTCTTTGTTATCATATTTCTTTTATTACCAAGTAATGTAGGCATATTATTGAAAACAAACAAAAAATGTGCTGACAAAAAAGGCAATAAAAGAATCCCTTGATTTCATTATTCTTATTAAACTAAGTTAACATTTTGGTGCATTTTTTTCTAGGTGTGAAAAACATATATGCACACACATTTTGTGTTTTTGCTAAATTAAATCATATTAGAAAGTTACTTCTAAAATACATATATTTCATTTTTCTTTTTGTCTTCTGTTTTTATTTTAGGAGAAAAGTGAAAGCCAAGGCACCACTTCCTCCAGCTGAGACCAAAAACCTTGATGCCTTTTCTGCCGATGATCCTGTAGAATCCTCTGCTTTCATCATGGAGCAGAGAGAAAGCATGATAGACAAGGACATTGAGCTCTCAGTGGTTCTACCTGGGGGTATTGTCAAATCTACAACTGTACACGGCAGGTATGATGGAGCCAATGAAATACCACGATTTCCTTTCTACCGTCAATGAAACCCTCTCTTGTATATTTTTAAATTTTTCTCTTTGACAAAATGCTTTATTCATCCCTCAGTTTGTTATCAGTTAAAAACAATGCTAAAAGATGTTAATTTTTCTCTATGAATGTTTCAGTATCAATACTATGAATTCCACAATCCCGGTCAAGTGACTCTTAAAATTTAGAACTATTTTATACTAGTTAGTCATTTAATAAGTGTTTTAAAAATAGCCTTTCCCAGAGGGACAGCCATCAATTATATTGATTTTGTAAGTCAAACTTAGAAAAGCAAGTCAGTGGCCTATAAAAAAACCCTTTCTCTTCCTTTCCAAATTACTCGTTTTCTTTTAAGCTAGTTCCCTGAGTTTGATTTTATAGAAGTTACTAACTACTCTTAAAATGTAATGCTCTCTTATTTCTCAAAATAGATAAATTTATCTGTGAAGCAAGCAGGATTTTTTACACCACTGAATGATTTAATTACCTTACTAAAAACGTGGATAAGTTTACTAGATGTATAAAATTAAACTTTAACCCAGCAAGAAGTGAAATGTGATTTAGGAGACTGATATTTTTAATACCTATGTAAAAATTGGAAAAATTGAATAAAACCAAATGTAATTTTCCATTTCATTTTCAAGTGGAAACTTACATGAATTGTATGCTTGGTCTTGTTCCACCTTTTCACCTTCAACTACCCGCTTGTTATCAGGAATCCTGCTTTAGAAATTTAAGCTGTTTTGGCCTTAGTATATAGTACGTGTGTGTGCCTCTGTGTGTATATAAGCCAAAAGAATAAATAAGCACCCTGGCCCGTGTGCCTCAGTGGATTGAGTGCCAGCCTGCAAATCAAAGGGTCGCTGGTTCGATTCCCAGTCAGGGCACATGCCTGGGTTGTGGCCAGGTCCCCAGTAGGGGGCGTGTGAGAGGCAACCACACATCGATGTTTCTCTCCCTCTCTTTCTCCTTCCCTTCTCCTCTCTCTAAAAATAAATAAATAAAATATTTTTTTAAAAAAGAAAAAATAACATATTGGGTAATGCATTCTTACAATATGGTTTTATCTGGAAGAACTCATTAAATACACTCTTTTTAAAAAAGATTTTATGTATTTATTTTTATGAAGGGGGAAAGGAGGGAGAAAGAGAGGAAGAGAAACATTGATGTGTGGTTGCCTCTTTCGCGCCCCCTACTGGGGACCTGTCCCACAACCCAGGCATGTGCCCTGACTGTGAATTGAATCGGTAGCCCTTTGGTTCGCAGGCCCTCACTCAAGCCACTGAGCCACACCAGCCAGGGCTCATTAAATATCATCTTAATTTTAAAATGTATTGCAAGATTATGTGTAACTTTACAAATTATTGAAAATACATGAATATAGAAAAGTTCAGCATTAACAAACGATACTTAGTGTTGTGTATTAAATTCTCATTAAATATAAGTAAGTTGCATTTTGCCGTTTATTTTGTATTAAAAATAGTTTTGGAAATCACACATTGAACCACACTTAGGAGGCTGAGAAACCTGTGACTATCCTGGGTGAGTTTCTACCTCAGCTATAGGCAGTCACCTGGGTGAGGAAGGCATCTTGGAAGTTAGAGACAAAGGCCATCATCATCTTCAATCCTTGAAATAATACCATTACCCTAGTTTTAAAATAATAATGACAATGGATGTGGCTGGGGGTAACAAAGGCAGTTCCTTTTATTTTTTTGCTATTCAAAGTAAGGTTAAAAAAAAAAAGTCAACGTGTTTCTTAGTTCTTCACTGATGCTAACTGGTAATAGCAGTTTCATTATCGGTACTCCAAAGTTTTGTCCTGGATGTACCACTCAGGCATTCATGTTGCCATCTTCTCTGCCATCAGCCTTCTGCATTCTTTCGATTTTTTTTTTAAGCTTCATGACCTCATCATTAGAATCATGGTTTTCTTCTCTATCCTATCTGCCATCGTAATTATTGTGGACTTTTTCATGTTACCTTAAGCTAACTTTTCTTCTGTTTCCTGAACTCTGTAACCTACATCCATAGTCTACTTCTGCTGTCCACCAGGATGGTGGTGTCTCAACACTGAAAGCTGCCCCGTTACTGAAATTCAAGGGTCCTCCTTTGACCACAACCTTTTTGACATCCAGCTTATCCACTTTGTGTTTCTTAGTTGGATTTGTTCTTCATTCTCCTTATTAGGTCTAATTTGTGACTGCGTTC
The DNA here is from genome assembly GCA_004026545.1 of Mormoops blainvillei. NCBI lineage: Eukaryota > Metazoa > Chordata > Mammalia > Chiroptera > Mormoopidae > Mormoops > Mormoops blainvillei. The sequence goes on along the minus strand of PVJD01003290.1, from coordinate 20,873 downwards.
AGGTCGCTGCATTTTTCTTTGTCTCTGACTTGGATTCTGCATTACTCATTTCCAGGGCATTTGTGCTTACAAGGACCCCAGGTTTTCCTCCCCCTCTTCACCTTCCAGCACGTTCGCCTCCCAGGGCCCCAAACCTGAATCATTTCCATCAATCAGCTCTTTGTTTCTGGGCTGCCAAATCTTGTTGAATTGCCTGTTTTCTTATCTATAAAAATGTTTTATAACTGAATTGTTGTTAGGATTAAATGAAATACTGTCAGCGCCTGGCACCTGCCGGCGTCTTTCATTTTCCATTGAGAACCTGCTTCCTTTAACCCTGCGTTCTCCCTGTTTACTCTCCGCCCTCAGGTTAAGCTAAAACACCACTCTGTGGCACTCTCTTTGATATTAAAAAAAAAAAAAAAAAGCCTACAGGGACAGCAATTCAGTACCAAATTAAGAAAGTGCAAACTACCAAGCCTGGATGCTGGGGCACCTCATTTTTTTCTCCAAAATTGAGTCGGCTTTTCCCCTTTGAATATCTTGAACTTCAGCCCTGTGACTTGTTTGTTTTACAGATACTCTACTTTTTCCACCTCCACACCTTTATGAAAGTTTTTCCCTGTGGACTACCCTATCACCCACATTTCCTCCAGTTAGTTTATTTGGCTCAAGTGATACTTTTATATAAAGCTCCCTGGTCTCCCAGGAATGAACTGTTACCTATGATTTCCAAATTTTTTGACACTTTATACTATTGATGGTTATCATATATTGTTCTATGCTGTAATTTATATGTATGTCATGATCCATGTGGCATTACTACCTTCCTGCATAGTGCTTAGCACATATTTGTGCAATGTAATTGTGATGAATTTAATAAATTCATTATAGTGAGTATTGTTTCCCTAATCCTTTATGTATAGACAGAAGTAACAACTTAAGTGGTGTGCTTTGAAGAGATATTTAGGTGGGCCCTCATTGCTCCCTCAGGGTGTTCTAAACAAAGATATTTTCTCTAGGTAGAGAGCAAGGCAAGGATACCCCAAATAGGAATGCCCCAAATTCTGACTGCTTTTTAAATTTTATTTAGGGATAAAATTTTTTTCTGAGAGTAGAATTTGTTTTATATCAGTGTTTTTAAAAAATTACAGTCGATGTACAATGTTCTATTTTTTTTAGGTGCCCAACCTTGTAATTAGACATGTATGTGTCATCCTCACACAGGGGTCATGCTGTCAAAGCAAGCACCATGTCCGTGTTTTTATGAGGCGGTTTGATTTATGGTCTTTGTTCCTAATAGCTCTATAATTCAGGGATGACTCAATTTGCAAACATCATGGCTAATTTTTTAATATTGTTTATGATTAAAAATGGTTGTATAATTTCAAATATCTTAGAAGTTTGATTCCGGATTTCTTAGGAGTGATTCTAGATATTTTAGAGTGCCATTAGGGATATCTTAAGATTGTGATTTGCGGTATCTTTAGTGTTGCAGCTACTCCTAGCCCATTATAAAAAAAAAAGCAGAAAACCTCAGTGTTCAATGATGAGAACAACAACCAAAATGTTCAAATAGATAAATATATTCTATTTCTGAAAAATGTTAGCTATTGAATGTGCAGCCCCATGACATAGGTTATAATTTAAATTTCTTTGTGGCTTTATTACTATAAACAGAAGATTAACAGTATGATACAGGAATATTGGGAGGGGGAACTAGGGAACAGTGATTTTATTTCATTTATTTTTAGAGAGAGAGGAAGGGAGGGAGAAAGAGAGGAAGAGAAACATTGATGTGAAACAGAAACATCAATCAGCTGCCTCTCACAGGCCCCCAACCAGGGACCTGGCCCACAGCCCAGGCATGTGCTCTGACTGGGAACCCAACAGGCGACCCTTCGTCTGCCCAACCCACTGAGCCACACCAGTCAGGGTGGGAAGAGTGATTTTAAATAAGTTTAAGTGCATAAGGTTTTCTTTTATAAGTATTCCATATGTCACTGTGAAGGGTCTCTCATATAATTTTTGAGACCATCTTTTCTAAATTTAATGAACTATTCCTTGTATATTATATTATTTTGATAGTATTATTTCTATGCATTTCCTTTGGAGAATAATATTATTATTAGACTAAAATAGCTATTCAGAAAATCTACATTATTTATTCAACATTTTAGAAAATATTTGTTTCAAAATGTATTCTTGGGGAAAATTTTTAGAAGTCCCCATGTCATCTCATGTAACTCATGCAGAGGTATGCCTAGAATGTTCCTTTTGTGAGAATGTGAATGCCCAGCATTATCTTCAGAAGAATGCACTTACTTGTACATTGAATTTTTTTTTTTTAAACCAAAGAACTTATGCAGATTAGGGAACACAATAAGTTTGGAAGTGGTAAAAACTTTATACTCAGGGGAAAACTGAACACTTGTTATTTTGATTGAGGTTGGTAGTCTTCAGCTGGCTTACTAATCTTTGGTGATATTGCCACTTTAATGACCAAAGCCACCCTGGATCTGCTGTGTTGCCTTTGCAGCCCTTTGAGCGTCGCTGCAGCACCAGCCTGAAAACTCTGGGGCATTTCTGTGTGTCCTGACCTCAAGGATAATTGGGCTGAAAAGAGGAAGAATTAAAATATTTTATTTATGCAAACCGGATACTGTAGTATAGGTATATATATGTCTCTGTATATTTGTGTGTATGTATATTTATAGATAGGTTTAGATATATGCATATACGTGCGTGTGTGTGTGTGTGTGTGTGTGTGGTGCTGGTAAAGGACCGTTTTCACCAGCTGGAGCAGCTCTGTGCCTTACTGACAGTGAACATGAAAGGATATTATTGTTAGAGACAAGCTGTCTACCGTCCCCTAAGAAAATGCTATACTATGCAACAACCTGAGGGCTGGTGTTTACCAGCACTTGGGAAAAGTTAATTGTTAATGAAAATGAGCTTATAAACTAAACAGTTATGACACTGCAGAGAATGAGGAAATAGGTGGGTGCGTTTTTATATCATTCTAGGTCCTTACCTTAGTCAGGTGTCTGCCCAGTCTGTGATTATTCCTCACTGAATAAGTATTCATTCCGTTTTCCCCTTTTCTTTTCTCCTGGACAGTTTTAAATAAGTTTTAATTTGGGAAACTTGGTAAAAAGATTGACATTACCCTTCTCAGCGAGCCCATAGGAGAGCAACCATGACTGTACCAATATGCTCTCTCTCCTATAGGAGGGAGGAGCGGAGCAAATGAACACTATGTACCAGAGGAAGAGTTCCTCTCTTTTATTCTCATACCATGAAGAGGAATTTGTTTTACTTTGGGCAGATCTGAGAATGCCATGAATGAAAACACAAATAAAGAAAGCACAGAACTAGAAGTTAGAACTTTCAGGGCCTGGGGTTGACTCCATATTTTGCTCTGTGACTTCAAGCAGGTCATCTTAACTCTCTGGCTTTTGCCTGTAAAATGACCCAGAGACATGGTGCACATGACTTTTGGCCTGATTAGCCTGTCCAGTAGCACAGAGTTGAGCATAATAATTCAAAGGTGTTTTGACTGGCACTTGTGGGTCAGATAAGGAGCACAGGAGCATTTTATATGGAGTACAGTGCCACCTATTGGACAAAAGTAGACTATGAAAAATGACAAGACAATACTAGAACAGCGTGGGTCATTTTTGTTAAACCGCTCCTGAACTCATTACTGATAAGATGGATAAACATCAGTAACAACAGAGAACCTTCAAAAAGTCCCAATACCGTCATTGGTAAGTCTAATTAGGTAGCTGGTATGCATTTATAAGGGACAGATAGAATCAATTCAACTCAACTGTTTTAAGGATTTATTGAAAGTGTGTAAAATATTTTATTCAGATCCTGGGGCAGACTTAAAGATTTATAATAAGGAATAATCCTATTCATAGACTCAGCCCCTTATCAGATGCTTGAAATGCATGCAATCATGGTAAGTGCATATCATCATGCTTCCTCATCTTCCTATGACAGTCCCAACTTGTACCTGTGATCCCAGAGTAATTATTAATAGTGCCCCCTTTCACTCTCAGGTGTCCCAGATTGAATGAGTAATCACATAGCCACCCTACTGCTAAGTGACTTTGTTTGAACACCTCCAACGTTTAGAAGTTCACCGAGGCAGACGTTTGTACTTCTTGCTAATCTGGAAGTTCTTTGGTGAACCATGACCTGCATTTTTGATACCCAGTGGGATCTTTGTAACAGAAAAGTGGAAGTCTTGTGTAGTATAGCAGGTGCCAGAACTAGGATAAGATTACCCCTCATACATGCCACAAATGCAGAAGGCATCACCAGCAGATCTGGGGGCTGATTTAGTGATGTCATCAATCTATAAAGTAAAATGGTGGCAGATAGCATATAGCCTATTGTAAGCCATCTATCTGTCCCTTCCTGCATCCTGATGTGTAGTATTGTAAGGCTAAATTATAGCTGAAGGAGTACAGCTTTAGGAGTTAAGATATTCCAGTCCTGACTGCTCCTGAATTCTATATATGCTCTTCATCATCTGGTCATATAACATCTCTAACCTCAATTTTTTTCTTTCATAAAGTTGTAGCTTTTGTGGTGGTTGTGGACTCAAAGGAGATAATAGATATGAAATTAAACAAGGGATTTTTATTTATTTCAAAAAGGAAGTGGGGACTCTCGGGGATTTCTCTATTTTAAAGAAGAGTTTTTAAAGAGTCTTAAAAATATCTGCCCCCCACCCCCGAAATTATTATTTTACAAGAAAAAAATGTAAATAATATTAATGCAAAGAAGATTCCGTAAAGTAATATAATAAGCCAAAATTCCAAGTGCTGTGATGGTATAGAGAAGGAAGAACCTCTCTCATAGCTGAATGAGGAAGTGATGATCATGTTCAGCCAGCCTTTTTCAACTTTAAATATTTTGGCTCATGGTTCAGGTGGATTGCTGGCATGTGCTTCTGCCTTAGCAAACAGGAAACAAGGCATCCTTCCTGTGGTGATCCCGTGGTCAAACCTGTTAGCCAACTTTTGTTAGGTGCATCATGTACAGATAGTTATTCACAAACCAAAATGTTGTTTTTGGTAGAAGTAATTTGGTGTCTGGGTGGATAATTCTGAACAACTGCACTCAAGAGATGATTTTGTTTCCTGTGGGTGCACTTTGTGACTAGTGAATCCTGACAGTTTAAACCTTCGTGTCCTACTTTGATAGCATTAAGGCTCCTTTATGGTAGAGCTGGGCAGTAAATACCATATTTTGCTCTGTATAATATGCACCTTTTTGCCCAAATTGTTGAGGGAAAAATAGGGATGCACATTATACATGGGTAGTACTAATTCTGTACCTACATAAATGATTTTAATTTTTATATTTATTCTTATGCATTAAAAGTGTAGCTCTAGAAAGCAATAATGTCGTCCATATGCAAAATATTACTCTAGAATGCAATAATCAATTTTGTGTATAAATAAAAATTTGAATTAAAAAATTAAAACAAAAGATTTTTTTCCTGAAAGTTTGAGCCAAAAACGTGGGTGTGCACCATACACGGGTGCATGTTTTCCATGGCAAAATATGGTAATTCCCACCCTCCAAATCATGTAGGTCAGGGTCATCTCTTCTGTGCTTTTAGTTCCAAATGCTGAGGTTTCAGTTATACACTTTAAGTATTCAAACTGGTCTGAAGCTGTTTTGAAAAAGATCTTAGCCCAACTTAATGCTTATATTGCACCTCTGTAAAGATGTCAGGGCTTACCCTAACTGGGTAGCTCAGTTGGTTAGAGCATTGTCCGGTTAAGCCAAGATTGAGGGTTCCATCCCCAGTCGGGGCACATATAAGAAGCAGCCAATGAATGCATGGGTGAGTGGAACAACGGATTGATGTTCCTCTCTCTCTCTTTTCTTCCCAGCCCCCCTCAAATCAATTAAAAAAAAAAAGATGTCATGGCTTTAGACACAACAAGGCTACTATTCAAGTGTGTTAAATAAACACAGCTTTCACAACTATATGTTTTTTAAAGGATATGAACATCCTTTTAACAACTTTGCCTTTTTGTGTGCCAGATACTGTACAGAATTATACATCGTGTGCTATGTGTTTGAACTCATGGATGCTTAAGCAGAGTTACCTAGAGATAAATAATCACTGGCTCCTATAAATTCCTCATTCAGTGACATTGACCTCACTATGTGTTAGGCCCTGGGAATAAAGATTGCTAATAGGTGGTCCTCCTAGAGAGAAATTTACATCTAGGTATAACAGATAATATCTGAGGTCACTCTGCTCCTTAAGATCTAGATAAAATTTGCCTGAACCCGTATTCTACTTTTTGTCCCATTCTACTTTTTGTGGAATGTTCAATCCCCTTTATAATATTATTGTAAATTCCCAAGGGTTCCTTTGGCTCCAACTTTATATATTATTTTCGGATTCTTAGTTTTTAGTCTTTAACTTTTGAAATTCTCTTTCTTTTCTTGACTTAGTATCTTCTAAATCTACCAGGACTTTCATGATGGTTTGTGGGTCACAAGGAGGGGGAGTGGCGGGGAAGGTTAGTAAGCCTATCACATAGCCAGTAATTTAAATTAAGATTTCAGGCCTCCTGCTGTATCTTCTCAGCAACGCTGCCACTTTATAGTGGCCCTGCAATCCTGTCCTCCTTCCACTTGCTAGTTCCTCCTTCTGTCCCATGCATATTCCTACACTTTTCTTCTTGGTTGGTTGTAATCTTATCAGCTCCTTATAAAGTATATCTGGAATGTGACTAGGTTTAAATCACCAGCATCTCCCACCTACATTTTTGCAACAGCTTTGTGACTTTTCCCTCGGGCTATTCTGGCTACAACAATCTGAATATAATCCTTTTAAAATGTAAAGTAGATCACTCCTCAGAACTCTACTGTAGTTTTCTTTCAGTAAAATTCCAAGTCTTCACCAGGCCCTTAGGTGAAGACTAGTAGCAGACTGGTTTCTGTTTTCCCTTAAACATGTAAAGCACACTCCTACCTCAGGGCCTTTGCATCTGTTGGCTGCCTGGAATGCTTTCCCCAGATATTTCATTCCATTCAAGTCTTTATTCTAATGTTATTTTTCCATTTAGGACATTTTCTACCCTTCCTTATTTTTTCATCATAGCATTTATCATTATCTGATATGCTATATATTTGACTTGCTCCTTTATCCTTTTCTCTCTATATCACTGTTTCAAAAACTATAGTATGTATCAGAAATAGCAGGAGAGGTGGCCAAAGCAGATGTTACAATGCCTCACTCCCAGATTTTCTGACTCAGTGACAATTTGCATGTACAAGTTCCCAGTGGGACTGATGCTACTGGCCCATGAATCGTACTTTGAGAGCCAATACCCTAGAACTACTAGGTCCAGTAAATTTGCCAATGCATGTGGCTATTTAAATTGAATTTAAATAAAGTGAAATGAAATTTAAAATTTAGTTTGTTAGTCCACTAGCTCAATGTATTTCTACTGCTCAATAGTATAGATGTAATAATGTCCAAACCTATAGAAAATTTCATGAGAGTTTATTTGAGCCAAACTGAGGAAATGCTTGGAACCAAGATCTCAAAAATTCTCTGGAGAACGGCAGTTTGGCAGTTCTTTTTATGCGTTTGGGATCAAACAAGGGAAAGTAAGGAAGATTACACGAAATCCACCGCTGGCAGATGGAGGAGAGGACATCTCTGAGGGGATAAAAAGTACAGTGGAGAAAGCATTTACTGTAAATAGGGATGGGATATGGGCAACATGATCATGTCCTCCCCTGAGGATGGTTTGAGGGGTCTTGAAAAGAAGATTACTCTGACATTTCACAGATTTGGTAAGGGAGATGAACAATGGACAGGACCTGCTTAAGGTTAAGATAAACCTTCTATGAAGGAAGTTATAGGCCTGGGGTGTGACTACCCACAGTGACCTCCTGGCTAGTAATTTATGGTCAGATCACCCTGTGAGGTCACTTTCAGTTACTGAGCTTGTCAGATTTACTTCACAGCTCTTTGCTCATTCACACGGCCTCGTGTGGTAAGAGGCCACTCTGTTGTCCAGCACAGATAGAGAAAGTTTTCATTGTTGCAGAGAGTTCTGTGGGACAGCAGTGCTCTGGAACGTACACTACAAGAGGTGGGTTTCTTTTCTGTTTTTTTCCCCCAAGAGTTGAATGCTCATATTTATATATCTGGTCTACTTGGAGCTTGCTTTAGTGTAAGGAATAAAGTAGATAATACATAACTTTTTTTTAGCATTTAAAATGTATATTAATGAGAACGCTTTCTCACCATCTTTAAATGAAAACAATTTGCACTTTTTAATCCGAAACTGCTCTGGCATTAGGTTTTAATTGCTTGATGTACTACTAATTCCCCTGTGTCTTGAGGCACCTGTCAGCCATGTGCTCTCTGTTGGAAGTCCTTGTGGCAACCTCAGGGACTAGAATGCTTATCAAACATTTAACCACTTTCAGTTTTGCATTCCCTTGCAAACTTGGGGAGTATGCGCTTTTTCTTATCCAAGCATCTTTATTACATTTTTTCCCAATATGGACACTGTTTTGTACTTTTTATTCTGGTAAGCAGTTTATGAGGGTACTCTGGGCCCCCCACCGTATTCCTCATGATGTGCAGGTGAAGGCCGAAACGCTGTTTCTGGAATTCTTGACTTGGTAAATTTGTGGCGGATTCAATCTGTACAAATGAGACTCCACACCCTTTGTCACAGGTGGTGGTCTGCCTGCGGGCCTCTGAACAATTGAGTGTGAAATTGTGGCCTTTAGTGTGACAGGAAGCAGAGCAATGGAAAGACCAATGCATAACTTTTTTTTTTTCCCATCCAATGGCTGGTTGGTTTTCCCAATAGCTGTTTGTTAGGGTGGTCAGTGACACAGGCTGTGAAAGAATTCACAAAGAGAAGAAAATGTAGAGAATAAAGTTTTCATTCACTCTCCAAGAAAGGAGAGGGGCATGGTGTGGAGAGATACACCAGCACTTAAGGGTTGGATCTTTGAGCTTTTATTGGATTATAATTGGATTTAAAAAGGGTGGGAGGTTGCTGTTGTGTGACCCCTGGGCTGTTGGAGCGTTGTAACAGGGGCCGGAGTTTGTTGCAATGTTATCTTCTGCCTGTGGCTGTAGGGGAGCGCTTAGTTCTGTTCTTGCTTTCCAGTAATTTCCAGTCAAAAGCTCAGAAGAGCAACATGGTGGTCACAGGCCTGCTCAGCAAATGGTGCCACAATAGCAAATGGCTCTGGCTTTATCTGTTCACAGTTGTTGAAAATTTAACTATTTTCCCAGAAATTTGAAATACCATTATTATATGCAGTATTAAATTCCCATCTCTATTTGTGTCTGTTACAGAACTTTCTGGTCTGTAGCATTTATCTTTCTGGGACTAGGAATATTTTCAAGACAAAATTGACTTCTGGAATTGAATAAAGATTTGAACCTAGAATTATAGAATGAGAGAAAAAAGTCATAAAGAAAGTCTGTGATTATTGGTTGCCTTTCGAAGAAGCATTTTTATTAGAAAACATCTAGGTAGTGTTGAGTTCAAAGGTCATGACATAGCTTTAGTCAGTAAGAAACCTTTTTGCCATAAAGTCGGTTATGGTGTGCAGTGATTTGTTGATGTAAGAAATATCCAAACCTGTGGAGGGTTTTTATAGGAGTTTATTTAAGCCAAAGCTGGTGAGAGTTGCTATTAGGTAAGATTTCAAATGCTTTGGAGAATCGCCAGCTCTTCGGCTTCTTTCATGCATATGAAATTAAGGCGGGAACCCAAGGAAGATTACATGAAGGTGGGAGAAAGTAAGGCGGGGATTAGGTTACTGGATAATTGAGATTCTGTGCTCTCCTGAGGGTACTTACCCTTATTTCAAAGGTGTATTAACCTGGATGCATAAAAGCAATGGACAGGGCTTGCTTAAAGCAAAGACAAACCTTTTACTAGAAAGTTATATGCCTGGGACATGACTACAACCAGGACCTGCCCATGGGCATCTGTGATCAGATCACCCTGTGAAGTGACATTCCATAGAACGCAGTTTCTATCCACGGATTATAGATGACCATTCAACGGAGGGCACAGGCCATTTTTATAATATTCTTGGCCCATTATCCACCCCATCTATTAAATTACAAAATTAAAGTATCACAGATAAAAATGCAATACTTTATTGAAGGCATATCAGAAGGGTTAAATAAAAGTGTATAAAGAGTTAAATTGTTCTTACCTTTAAAAATGGAAAATATTTTTTTTCCTTAAATGTTTATATGTTTGTACATAAAAGGATATAAAATGATGGCACAAAAATAGGGATTAACAAAACAGAAACAAAACAGAGCTTTACATCGATAACTACTTTTGTTAACTTTTATTATGTATTTCTAAAAACTGAACATTTGGGTTTTTTAAGCTCTAAAGAACTATACATTTAAGAAAAGTGTTGGAAATGTAAGCTTTAGTATTTTTATATGTATTACTTGGCACATTTATATAGAGAGAAAGAGAACTATAATCTGAACATATCACCATTTACTCATAGACAGTAATGGACAGTGCTCCATTTGGTTGGCAGTGAGAGTTGTCTCTCCTTCCAGCTTAACTGTATTTATAATTATATTGTTTTTACCTAGACATTGCCTAATCCTTCTTAACCTTATTTACTATCAGAAGAAGAAGGTACCCTTTCCAAGTGTAGACTTGGTGTATAACATCAAGTCGCTCACGTAGAATACTATGTTACCAAAATGCTGACTGCAATAATACCGTTAGGGCAGTCTCCCTTTAGGTGAAACTTAGTGTGTACTGTCCAAAACCAAAATGTGGGCAATTATAAACAAATTTATGTATGAGCACATTAGGTTAGGAGAAGGACATAGAACTTCTAAGTATGATTGTGAAATTATCTAATAAAGACATAGGAAGCATATTAGAGGACTGGAAACTGATCCCAGAGGACATATTTTACTGAGGGGCTTTGAGCCCTTTATTTCTCTTTCTTGACATGTGTACACTAGGGTACTATTTGTACGTGGGGGAAATGCGTTTCACAATGGTAGCTTCATTGTGAAGCGTGTCTCTTTGTCCTGCGATCACCGAAATGGCCTAAGATTGGGCAACAGCCACAGAAGGTAGGGAGCCGAACACAGGGGACGGTTTGAAAGTCTTCGTGCTGTGTTTTGACTTCAGCACTACCCAATGTCAGACAATTACCTGGCCTCAGCAGGAGGCCGTCTAGGGGCTAACAATTAAAGACTCAGAGACCACATTGTCGTTAATGGTGTGAACGAAAACACAGGTCTGCGAATAATTGGATTCTGTGGAAAGGGAAGCAAAAAATTGAGAATGTCTCTGCATCTCAAGTTGAGCGTGCAATTTCCTATAGAAATAGATTCTGTATTACCATGAGCATTTAGAATTTAATCACTTTGAAGAATTATCTCATGTATTTACTTGATTACTTTTTTATTGTTTAGCACAAGAGCCCATAAACTTTCTGTCAAGGGCCAGATAGTAAATATCATTAGGCTTTGTGGGCCATACAGTCTCATTCATGTCCTATTCAAATCTCATTGTAACACAAAAGCAGCCCTAAATATTCTGTAAACAAATGAGCATGACTATATTCTAATAAAACATTATTTAATGAAACAGGCTGCATGCCCACTTTGACCTGCAGGTTATAGAGTGCTCACACTTGGTCTAGTCTGCCTCGTGGAGTATTAGATCGATGAGAGCAGGTATATGCCACACGCTTGTGCTGTGTGTCTACTGCATCGAAAATGCTACACATGTTTGAACGAACTAAGAAATTTGAACTACATGTTTCTTTAGGATTTTGTGTGCTTACCCACATACATATTTACTATGCGTTTCACAGCGCAAATGGTGGTAGCTCTTCTTGATGCTTTATTCTTATGAGAACTTTGGGATATAATCAGTTTGTAACTACAGACTGCTTGTATTCTAAATAATATTGTGCAGGAAGGAGCATCTGCTAAACAAAGAGACTGCTCTTGGGTAAGTAAAGGACTTTTCCTTCTCCAGACATTTATAACATGAAGACAATTTGGCAGATAAAATATAGATGATTTTAAAACCAACACTAGGGTCCCAGCTCCTTTGAATACTACCCAGGACATTTTAAGAAGTATAATTTTGTCTGCTTAAATATAAATAGTTAGATTTTTAAGCTCCTTTCATGCTTACTATTTTGTTACCTTGTTTTATTATATATACTGAAAACAAGAGGCTCTAAGAAAAATGCTTGAAGCAGTAACTTTGACGGTGGATGAAACTGCGTTATGATCAGCACCACTCTTGTTTTACAGTAAACCTATGATGGACTTGTTGGTATTCCTCTGTGCCCAGTATCACTTGAACCCATCAAGTTACACAATTGATCTGCTGTCAGCTGAGAAGAACCCCATTAAATTTAAGCCAAACACACCAATAGGAATGTTGGAGGTAGAGAAAGTAATTTTAAAGCCAAAAATGTTGGATAAGAAAAAACCTACACCTGTAATACCAGAGGTAAGAATTTCACTGTAGATTTTGATATCTTACGGCTAAAATACTAAGTTGATTTTTCAGTCATTATTTGCATTTTGTTATAAATAAAATGTAAATTGCCTTTCCTGGTCAAATTTGAAGTGACATGACTGTCACATTTGCCTAGACCACTTTGTTTAGGATTCATTTGGTTATTGATCCTTGGGTTAAGTAGAATTTGGAGAATACTTTAGATTTTAGATGCTCTGAAGTGATCTATATGACAGTATTGGAATCTGACAATTATGAATGATCTGTTTTTTAAGCTATTCTTTTAAAAAGTATTTTATAGATAAAGGAAGGCTTTAGAACCTGTTACTGAAAATTCATTTGGCTCTCTCTCCCCTCCCCCCCACCCCCTCCCACACTTTCTTCCTTTAGGCATGCCTCTTTGCTTTCTTTCACCTAAGATCCAAGGGTGCTTCTTTTGCCTCTGTAACTTGTTTCTTGAGTCCACGCAGCCCAGCTGGCTCACTTCTTCCATGGCTCATTACTTCTACCTCTGTGATTTTCTAAGTAAACTTAAAAAAATTTATTTATTCATTAAAATAATATTTCGGCTTCATTTACTTGGTAAGTGGTGGTTGTAACTTACTGACTTCTACACTGTTATTCATTTGAGCTACACAATGGCTCAGTTTTCTGAAATGTATGTACTTTAAGCAGAAAATTTTAACCACAATATTCTAATATCATCAGTTCTTTATATAATTTGTTTTATTCTATAAGCAATAGAAGCACAAGCTTATGGGCTTCAAGAAATACTCTCATTAGGGACAACATCAACCATTTTTAACTTCAGAAAACATATAGAGGTTTATATATTAATAGTTCATTGACAAATGACTTGAGTACATATATTCTCATATATTCTTCATAGTCTCAAAAAGCTTTCTGTAAAGTTAATATGTTTGTAATCCTAAAACTTATTTGCTTTCTTCAAAATGTGATTGAATATTAAATATTAATTATGGTAATGGACTATATATCTAGGTATGTGGACTATTTAGATGGAGATAGTATTTATGCTACAGCATGGGATCATATGTGGTATTTCTGTTTTATGAATTCATGTTAAGTTTTGAGGATCTGCAATCTGTAGATTTCACTTAGCATGGTCACATGTTTCAAAGTTCAGTTTATATACAGGATTTAATTGTTATATTAAAATGATCAGATACTTAAAATCTCAATAATTTTGCATTAGTAGCATTAAATATCTAAATAAGGAACATTTTAATATTTTTTACTAATATGTTAAAATTAGCCAAAATAATAATAATATAGTGACAGCAACAGGTGGTCATAATAGCTAATGTTTTTTATTGGTAACTTACTATGTGGCAGCCACTATGCTAAGCTCTTTATATGTATTATTTCATTCAACTTATTTCAAATGGAGAGAAGTTAAACATTTTTAGTGTTTTAACCAAAATCCCCCTTTTTATTGAGGCAGCTAAAAACAATTAAAAGACAAATACTCCTCAAATAAAGAAAAGAATAAAACATGCATAATTCTGTATTATGTATGTTTGTTAATCTTAAAGTAAATATTTTAAGGAACAAAACAAAAAAACCTATGATTCTTTTTGGATTTAAAGCTGCGTAATACTTTACTATAGGGCTGTGAATTTAATCTAGATTTTTTAATAAGCAAACTGTTTCTGAGACTACGATTTGGATTTAGGAAGTAACATTAATCAAAAAGAATTAAGTTTATGTCAGCAAATTATGGTGTAACTATGGCTTTAATCTGTGTTTCAGAAAACTGTGAGGGTAGTGATCAATTTTAAGAGAACACAGAAGACAATAGTGAGAGTTAACCCACATGCGTCACTGCAAGAACTTGCCCCCATTATATGCAGCAAATGTGAGTTTGATCCGTTACATACCCTGTTGTTGAAGGATTATCAGTCTCAAGAGCCCCTCGACTTGACAAAATCTCTTAATGACCTGGGACTAAGAGAATTATATGCGGTGGATGTCAGCAAAGGTAAGACTTGTTGTTTTAGTCATTTGGCAGGGTGTGAAAATACACGGTGGGGCAAAAGTAGGTTTATGGTTGTGAGAATGTGAAATGCATAGTTTATTCTTATATTGTTATTTATTAATTATAATATTATTTTTCATACAAGCAACTATAAACCTACTTTTGCCAAACCCTGTATGTATATATGTGTGTATGTTGTGTTTATGTATAGTTTTTCTCAAGTTCATAATGGCACTTTAACGGATCCTATAGATAGAAGTCAATACATGGCATTAGAAATAAGAGAAAACTAAATATAATTTTATTTCAGTTATTGAAATTGAAATCAAGGCTTGTCTTTTTTAGCTGTCATCACATTTTACTCATTTCCATCTACCTACAAATATTGTTTTTTGGTGGAATTTAACTTATTTCTTTGTGGCTTTGAGATTTAAACAGAAAATAAAAATTTATGTGTAAATTCATTGTTGTTCTAATCAAATGTGAATTACTGTAGACTCACTATGATTTTGTCTGGGTCTTAGCTATCATTCAAGTTTGGAAGTTTCTTGCTAAATTTTTTCCAAGGTCAGCACCCATAACCAACTGTCTTATAAAATGAATCAGTTTAATTTCAAAAGTTTTCTAATAGAAATAGTTTACAGTATTAATCTGTATAAAAATTCAGTATATTAAAATTTGGAGGTCTTAGATAATGTTGGTTTGCATGATGTGTAATAGAGAAATGCAAGCTTATTTGTTTAATATGAATCTGTTTCATTAGGAGAAATAAAAAATTTAGTTAAAGGAGACAATTACATCTTCTGTGCATAGAGAAGTTCAAACTTTATCCTGAGAGTGAGGCTTTATGTAAATCCATAGACAACTATTTCAACTCAGCGCTGTTGTATACGTGAACGAACATCATCTTTAAGTCAATTTACCCTCTTTTACCCCCTCCTCTGTAGCCACTTCTGTCACTGCCTTCAATAAATCATCTTTACAAGGTAAGATATATGAATCAGTAGGAACAAAGTATAACATAAAATCTCTATTTCTGTTGGGTAAATTGAAAATAAGATTCTTATTTTACCTGTTTTCTTAATATTAATAATGTGTACAAGATTTTAACTTAGACAATCTGTGTTTTATTTCCTGAAAAATGTAAGGCCCTCCTAGATTTCTGAACTTTAATACAATAATTAATTTCAATAATTGTTTTAAAATTAATATTAACCTAAGATGTGAAAAATATATTCTTGATTCTTAGACAAGAAAAAAAATGATTTTGCTAGGATCTTTATTGGGTACAAATGCTGATAGTTTCATGGTACCATGAAAAGATCTTAGATTATTTTCATTGAACTATTATTCATAGTAATCAGGGTATATTTATCATAGGAAATTTTTGCAACCATTAAGTTGTTTGTGAATATTTTGTAATAACTTGTAAAATGGCTTATACTAAAATGAGCTTTTAAAGCATTAAAATGTATTTAATACATTCGTAAAAAACTTTTACATAAAATTTCTGAAACAAAATACATGAAAAATTTTTATAGTGGCTACCTTTGGGTGTTAGGGCAATGGGTTACTTTTCATATCCTTCTTTTCTTTATATTAGAAAATTTTATAATGGGAATGCATTACTTCCATAGTGAAAACTATTAAAAATAGCCAACAATAATAAAGTCTGAAAGTCTTCTTCCCTCATTAAAAAGTGATAGGCTCAGATAGTTGATTACTTTAATAATTACCACCCTACTAAAGACACACACAGAATACACTGTATACACATTGTTATTGGAACCTTCTTTCTTTCCCACTTTCAGTTTTTCCAGAGCACAATGAGCCTCCCAATTCCAAGAATTAAGCCCACATAAATAATCACATCATTATTTATTATTAGTGCCTGTTGTGAATACAAGCCTAATCAAAGGAGCTGAAATTTCTTCTGTAAAGTATATACTGGTTAATCACGGGGCAGGCGTTTTAATTGGCATGAAGATGTCAAGCTCATTTGACAAGTGGATAGGGCCAATAGCTTTATCTCTCTGGATCTAACCTTCTACTTCCATCATTATGAAGAGATTGGAAAAAGTTGTCTTTGTTGTTCTAACTACAAAATTCCATTACTTGTACTTGACGTGTGCTCCTAACTTTGCCATTCTCCACATATATAACCCAAGGGAATTCCATAATCTCGTTGGCCTCATTTTGAAGGTGTTGACTGCATTGATTTCTAATACCTCTTCAAGCCAAAAATGTATGTGGTTTATTCAGTGTATGAAATGTTATGAACATAACCGCAAGACAATAGAATAGGGAAATTAAGAAAGCTGTCATCAGTGTCAGAACTGACAAGGTCAGTCTAATTGCTGTAAGTACCCCCATCTCCTAATTTTATCTTATGTTGTATCAGGAGGCTTTGCATGCCATTACTTACAGCCTCTCTACTGGAAACAAGAAATGGTAGGATTTGAGTTGCTTTCTAAGTAAGCTGAAGCCCCTGTTTGTCTTAGTGTTTAACTCTAATTTGCAGTGATCTCTGACATAGAGCATTAAGTGAAGACTTAGCAGTTAACTGGAGCAGAGGATGAATGGGCACCTGGAAATTACTTTACCAAAAATGACTGTATGAAATAACCTGGTTATATTTATTGCACTGCACCAGCATGTGAATTTTCCATCTGCTATTCCAACTAAATTTAATTATATGTCTATATACAATTAGTGGAGAATTCCATCTTTACATGAAATAGTAGCATTTCTTTTTTTAAAAAGTAAGAGGTATTATAAGTCATCTTTAAATGGATACAAGTTTCAGTTGTACCATTTAATGTCCATGTATCTTGGTGTAAGTTATTCAAACTCCTCTCTAGTCACCTAGGTCCTCAGATATGTAACGGGATGATACCACCCACTTCCATTTCTTTACATCCTCAACCCTAGGAAAAGGGCTCAGAGTGATAACTTATGATATCTCCCTACTTGTACTGTTCCAAGAAATAAATTAGGCATGTAAAAAATCATTAGCCATAACGTGCTATCCACATGTTGATTGTTATTTGTTGTTAGCATTGTCAATAAACTCATTGTACCAAATGTAGTGCGTATTTCAGATTTGAAGCATCAGATTTAAAGTTTCATTTTTTGAAATATAGTTCTCCTTTAATATGTTATTAACACAAATTGCATTAATTTAGTTACTGGCATTAACTAGATTTGCTTTCCTGGGATAGCCCCTACTTTGTCATAATTTAATTTTTTAAACATTCTTTTAAAGTAAGAATACTATACATTTACCCCTAAATAATATGTATTTGAGATATAAATTTATTTCACACTATACATTTACCCCTAAATATTGCTTTAGCTATATCCCGCCAGCTTTTATTTATAGTACTTTGTTTCCTATGTCACTGAAATTCTACTGTGATTTACCATAAAACCCTATGTTTCTTAGTAGAGATTTTTTTTTAAATTTATAGATCCCCACTCCTTATTTCTCTATTTTAAAAAAAAAATTTAATTTATTTGTTGAGTAAACCAGGCATTTGTCTTATAGAGTTTCCCACATTTAGAATGTTGCCAATTACATCCTGTGATGCCACTTAGTATGTTTCTTTATCACATTCCCTATAAATTGATTGTTAAATCTAGAATCTTGATGAGATTTGGTGAGATAATTTTGGCAAGAATACTTCATAGGTGGTATTGTGCACTTCAATTGGCAGATATATAATGACAAGTTATCTTTTGATGTTAGCCATTGAAAATCATTACCTATATTTTAGTCAATTAGGAGTTGAAAAATAGTTGTAAACATTCCTTAATTATTAGTTGACGTATTTTAAGAAAGCAAATTTTCCAGTGTCTGCTCTTTGTCTATGTAGGTAGAATTCATGCAGAAAAGGCAGGAGAGTGTGTTCCTTAGCCTTCATTAGTTTTTAAAATAATGATTCCCTAGCATTACACAAAGATGAACAATAAGGATCAGTTACTTTTTTAGTATTGCTATGAATGCATGGAATTAAACATGTGGGGTGTTTCACTGTATTGAGTTATTCTTAAGGTACCCAAATTGTCTGGGCTTTTGCCAATAGAAACCGTAGGAGATTGGTTCTTTTAAAACCAGCGCAGTAGATTTTGATTGCTTTCCCCCTGGTATGACTAGCTATTTCAGGTGCAATTTACACATTCTTTGATAGTGACAAAGAATCAACCACTCTTAAGCAATCATAGTTCCTTTTAGTGGGAAATGGTAGAAAGACAGCCTGGACCAGGGTGACTCAGTAGTGCTGGGTTTGTCATTGTTTGGAGGCCCTTTCAGTTGACATTAAGAAATACTTTTTATAAAATGAAGTGTTACACATGCAACCCTGAGGTTCAACATTTGCCATTCTGACTAAAGTGCGATTTCTCGATTTCGGCACTATTAACATCTGGGGGTCAGATAATTCTTTGTTGTTGAGGGGCTGTCTTGGTCATTGTAGTATGTTTAGCAGCATCACTGGCCTCTACCTAGCAGATAGCAATAATGCATTCTGCCCCCCACTCCCAGGGGTAACAGCCAGAAGTGTCCCCAACATTGTCAGATGTTCTCTGGGGTGGGGTGGGGTGGAGTGGGGGGGACATCATCCCCAGTGGAGACCCACTGGATTAAAGAAATACCATTTATGAATTATATAACAAAGTACTAAGTAAGTATAATGAAGCATGTTTTAGAACAGGAAATATTTTATGATTGTTTACCTCTGACACCAAAATATATTCAAAATAAACAAAGGGACAAACTGAATATAGCAATTTCATATCTCATTTAATTTGAAGATTTTTACTTTGAATGTTGGTAATTATGGAACACAGACTTTGAGTCAGAAAGAATTGAGTTTGTCAAAGCTCTGTAATTTCTCGATGATTGGCCCCAACTATCTTAATTTCTTTGTTTTAGTTTCCTTTGTTGTGAAATAGGAGTAATACTACTAAATTTACCTGTTGCTTTGAGAATTAAATAAGGTATAAGGTGTTTTGCACAGTACATGGTTCATAGTAGATCATAATTGGTAGCTTTTATAACTAGATAAAATTTTCAAAGGAAAGAAATTGAGAGACATTTGGAGCTGAATGGGTGCTTTTTTTCTGTTTTAGAGTCCTGCCAAATATCACAAAATTTAGACATTATGAAGGAGAAAGAAAATAAAGGGTTTTTCGGCTTTTTTCAACGCAGTAAGAAAAAGCGAGATCAAGTAAGTATTTCCTTTTTGTATCGTTTTATAAGAGCCTTCTAATCTGTGTTTAATCCCATACGCTATTTATCTTGAATTTACATATAGATTTTGCCTTTTCACTGTTTATTAGACTGCCAGTGCTCCAGCAACCCCTCTAGTGAGTAATAATCGCCCAACTTTTACAAGGTCCAATACCATTTCCAAAACATACATTTCAAACACCCTGCCATCGGATGTGCCTAAGAAGAGGCGGGCTCCGTTGCCTCCAATGCCAGCATCTCGGAGTGTCTCCCAGAACCTTGCTCATACCCAGGAGAGACCAGCTTCTTGTGTAGTGAAATCCGCCAGTGTGGATGAAACAGATAAGGTGCGTAATTTTGTTTTCTTTTGTTTTAGGACAGGGCACGGAAGCTCAGGCTTTTTCCACATAGGCTACTAGTAAGGTTAGTAACAGTTTCTGATATGTAGTAAGGTGAATAAATAGTTACTAATAAGATTGATACTGGGAGGAGATTTGCTATGTATGTACAGTTCTGTGATTCAGTAAAGAATAAATATATCCACTTTAAGTAGCTTTCACATTCAAGCAAATAAATCATCCATAAACCTTAAAGTGCTGATGTATTAAGGCCCAACCAGAGGACCTTGCTTGTATATATTAGGAATGGAAATACTTAATTTTGAACACCAGCATTTTTTGTTTTTGTTTTTTTAATGGCAATACAGTCCTTGCGTCACTTTTGTGAGTTTCTAACTAGATATACTTGTATATTTTTTACCTTATTCGGAGAGTCTTGCGGGGGAAATACTGGTGTCTGCCTGGTGCATAGATACGCCATAATTTTTTTTTAAAAGTCTCTACATAAAATATACTGCGGTTACTTCTATGTATTTTTATGTTCAAAGCACTGTTCTAGGTGTACCCTTTCCCGAAACTTTCTCATTGTACCTCTATTGAATCCCAGATTTTCCTGGATGATGCTGTTTTGTGGAAATCCATTTGCAAAACTACTTTTCATGATCATAAAATCTGTACTTTCATACTTTATTCATGTAGACTATAAGTGCAGTTTTAAGTAAATGTGATTGAACACAAGGCCATGTATTTTTTTTGCTTTTAAT